>JASANC010005251.1:0-70551 GCA_030248135.1 Theristus sp. LFF4_11
ATGACGTAGCAAGGTGTTGTTGCCCTGATTTGTTCAGTTTTGAGTTGTCAAAAAGATAGTGTTCAAATCAAAACCAGGACTTTTTTAAACTCAAAATCAAAACCAATTCAAGTCCCGTTTTACCGTTTTCTTCCAACAAAGAAGATCCTACTTTAAGTTTTTTTTCAAACCAGATTCTCGGCTGCCTCTGTTGTTCCCGCGAGGGTCTGACCTCCAACGAAGTTCAAACGCTCGTTCGCAACGATAAAAACGGTGATTTTTGTGAGCAACTGACCGATGAGCTTTGGGAAACACTGCTGAACTATTGTGGCGGGATCGTCTCAAAAGTGGGCCCTTTCTATCGAATCTCGACTGAATATGTGAGATTTCTTTGGTAAACGCTTTATTATCGTTGCTTCTTTTGAAGCTCGGCTGAACAGTTTCTGTTGGATTTTTCGCTGAGTCTGTGGAAACCAGCACCTCGCAAAACAAACACATTTTGTTTTTCTGATATTCGAACTTTCTTAAAACCATTTTGCAGTGGCGTTCAATTGCCGGTACATTGCTTGAGCCAAGTTTACTGCAGCGAGACATGCTTCGATTCTGGCTGGAGAGTCCGTGAGTTGGTAGTGATTTTGCACCTAAATCAAATGCCTGAAAATGTGATGCAATTGACATTGGTATTTTCTCAGTTTCACTAACGTCATTCCAGCACGCTGAAGTTACAAAAATAACTTATCAATTTCAGCAGTTTATTTCAAGTATCACTATTCCAGTTGGTCGTGGCGAAAAGTCGACGAACTAACGCATTTATCAACGGGTACAAAGGAACTGCTGAATGTGAACGTTCTCTTCAGTCTCATTGGTCGTGGTCACTGTTGCCAGTTGCTTCGAATTTTCAATCAATCAGCAACGATCGGCAATAATAAAATAGCAAATCCAGCAGCTGACCAACCAACGGAAAATAACAGCATGAGCACAATGGACACTGCCGCAAGCCGTTGCTTGAACACGTTTCTGCAGCAAATTCACAGCGACAGTCGGTCAAAGTGTTCTTTTTCTTTTCCAGATACATAAACACTCACCAACTTGATTTGATTAGCCTAGGTGCGAGCCAATCAATCATAGAAATTGCTTGTAAACCTGCGTTTCCAGGAACGTCAGCAACATTCCGAGGTGGTCTTGCTTATTTGGCGCTCAGTTTGTTCGCCACAGATGCCGCTGAGGACGCGGTTGTGAACTCGGTAAGTGGTCCCCACGCGTACAACTCAACTAAACCATCGGAGTTTGCTACCTTCAGATTTATTCCGGCGTTACAGTTTACAAAAAGCCATCCAGCTGTACTTGCAGCTGTTGCACATTTTGCAGCGCCTCAGTCTTCTGTCGTCGTGCAAAGAGTGTTGGCAGAGCGTGCTGGGCGCAAACCATGAATGCACCGCAGTGGCGTATCTGATGTTGGCCGACACGAGCGCAAACGCAAATGCGGCGCGTCAGCTGCTGTACAGAGCCGTGAAGCGACTCACACAAACTGTCGGTTAGTGATGCGTCGAAAATCATATTCACTGAGACAATAGAGCTGCTAATTCGGCTACTAATTTGGCTAATAAAATCTCGTTCACAGTTACGATAATGTACGTATCGCGCGGCGTATTGAGCGCCAGTAGACATGTTAGTAGCTGTCGTTAAATACACGGTGCATGTTTGAGTTTTGAACAAATGTCTTGTTTTATTCCACAGGCTACACACACCCTGTGATCGGCGTTGCGTTGGCGTGTTTTGGCAACGTTTATGCAAAAATTCGATTGTACATATTTCGAGTTCATTTGTTTTTTGATGACCGCTTTCATGAACGCTTTTTTGTGTTTAATAGCTATGCGTCACAAACTACTATTTCATGAGCGCACTTTTGTGCTAGGAAACCGAGCAAGGACGCTCTCTACCAACGTGTGGTGCATCACCGTCAGCAACATCAGCAACACTCGCTGCTCAAGTTTGCCACCGCCACCGAAAACACGAATCAAAACGATGAAACACAGCCACACAAGCAACAATCACGAAACGAACAACACGACCACACGATGACCTCCGTGCGAACATTGCAACAATTGGCACTCATAAAGTTCCATCAACAAAGCTATGCCGACGCGCTGCATCTGCTGCAGGAGGCGATACGCTTGCTTGACCAGGTACACATGCTGGTGGTCGGTTTTGCGACGAAATGGAATATTACTGGATATTACTGTCGTTGGGAACACGACACGCAGATTTACTGGCACATTTTCTGGCATACTCTGAACATGCTGGTGATTTTTTTTTTGATTTCCTCCCAACAATTTTCAGTCCGAAACCAACACCGACAGCAGTTCAAACGGCAGCAGCACGGTCAGCCGTAAACGATGCCATTTATTGCGCCAGTGCGCGTGTGTGGCAAGCAAACTGGCACGCTGGAATATCAGCGATCAGTGTTATCGGTATGGTTCTAGAAAATATTATTGCTTTTTTGCTTGAGATGAAACTTGACTATCTTTTATTTTGGTCCCGCAACTCAATGCGCTTATAGATAGGTAAACAGTTTCTTGTATGACGCGGGAAATCGAAATTGGTAAAGTGATCCGAGTCCCCTACGTAGGGCCGAGTCATCTAAGTGACTTTCAAATGTCACATAAAGATTGAACCAGTTTTCTTTCCACGTCTGCACACGCATTCAGTCGCAAAACTTTAAAATTGCAGACGCCTGTTGTCGATCAGCGAGCCCCTGGGCAGCGAAGGCTCGTTGGTGACAGCGCATGACGTTCGTTCGTTGGTGCTGGCGCTGCAGAAGCAGACGCACTTGGCGAATCGGCTGGCACAAATGCAACCGCTGCTCGCGCAACTCTGTCGCCACTACGAACAGAGAATGGTAGAGTGGTCAAATGTAGACAATGAAAATGTAGACTCTACTCATCAGCGAACATGCCCATGTCGATCTCTGGTGTACGCTGGACCATTCTCGCGTGGGCTCACGGAAATGAAAGTGGCAACACCACACTACGCGTTTTGGGACACTTTTATTTCCGGGACACGAACACTGCGCAGGACACTCAGACGGACACGACACCGGACATTTTTAGCGTGTCCCCCCTTGCAGGATCAACACGAGCACGCGGTTTGCCTGGCTCAGCTGGCATCCGTCCATTGTCAGCAGGGCCGACACGACAAGGCAGAGCCGCTGCTGATGAAAGCGGCACGGTTGTGTCACGACAGTCCCCAGTTGGCACGGGTGATCAATCGGCTGCACGCAAAGTTGGCGGCAGACACGGTACGGTCAGGCCGCAAACGTTGGCGGCAAACAGCATGGAGTTTTATTCTGTCCGCAAAGACAAGTAAGCACAACTGCATCCAGCGGAGTGGTGAATGGACGAACAACCTGCGGACTTGCAGTTTTGGCATTTGACTGTGCCGCGTGAGAAGATTTTTTTAAATTCCAGCACAGCACAGTTCGAAATAAAATTTCAAATTCTGATTGGCTGCTCTGCGGTGCAAAAATAGTCTGGTGGGGAGAACTGGTTGAAGACCCACATTGACAGGCAAATTTTCATAGCAGCGTGACAAACAATATCAATGCAAGCATAAAACATTCGTTGACTTCAGGGCAATTACGAGATGGCTGTGCAGCTGTACGCTCAATGTTCCGCACACGCGCACGAATGACTGACGGGAATTGTCATTCTGAACACGCAAAAGCCCGAGAGTGAGAGACAAGAAATACATTTACATGATCGAAACCCGTGCAAACAAGTGGAAGTGATTCCAAAACTCTCAATACCCAGATGATCACGAGTTCCGTATCCAGTTGACCATGATCCATATCGATGTGATCTGAACAGTTGAATATTTTTCATACATGAAACAAAAGCAAACCGAGTTTTTTTTGGTAGACTAGACTGTACGTACGCCAGTGTCTGTTCTGAAATACGCAATGCTGCTGGAACTTTCGAATGGTTTTACAATCCAGCGTGCATACAACACCACAAAATGAGACAGTTGCAGTGCAAGTCAAGAGCACCCTCGTGGCTTGGGTGGCAGCGCATTAGACTCTGATCCGTGCGCTCGGGGGATCGAGCCCCGCCGAAAGGTGCGTTGACATAATGACAGTAAAATTGGTGCGTTTTTCGGCGTTCCGAACGCTTTGCTGGGTTATGCCTGACTAAACAAGATGCGCGTTCATGAAGGACGTTGCACCTGCATGAATGCCACTGCGATGCCAACGAGCGCAGGCCAAGCGAGCCTCTGCCGCAGCACACCATGCAGCAGCGTCCAACACTGCGGCTGCCACTCGTGGTCGTGCTCGCAGCTGTGTCGGCCGACACCACACGCGTATGGCACACTGCTGTTGGTGAAGCTGAAGTTGGCCATATAAGAACACTGAAAGACATGAAAACCAACAATGCTAAAGTAACTAAAACCAACAAAGCACCAAAAACCGACACTGAAGCCAACACCAACCGAGAGCAGCAGTTCAGTTGCTCTTCAAATCGTTGAAATGATTCGTCTGACTGTGTCAGCAAACAGCGCTCCAATGAGTGGTCCCTGTAATCAGTTTTATCCTTGTGTTATACCAGTTTTATTAAAAGTACAATAGATCCGTGGAGATCGATGCGTTTTCAAAAAGATAATTAGAGGTCACAAAGAGCGCAGTCTCCTCTCCAACAAAAATCACAAAAAAAACAGACTTCCGCCAGTGCAGTAAAAAGTCCAAAAAAAGCGAATGTTCTCTCTCAGTAACACAGTAACAAAATTTATTTCCGTTTCCGTTTCCGTTTCTGTTTCCGTTTTCTTTACTATTTCCGTTTCCGTTTTCGAAATTTTTATCGTAAATCTAAAAAGAGTACGAAAAGAGTACAAAAATCGTAAATCTTTTGACCATTTCTCGGCACTCATTTTAGACTTTTGATAAAAAATTTCGGAAACGAAAATGGAAATGAAAATGGAAACGGCAAAGGACACAAAAAAATCGTAAATTTTTAGCTTACCGCTAAACATCTGGCTTACCTGGTTCGGTACAGCGCATGCATGACGGTGATCAAGAGAAAAATCGTGACTGTTGACAGACAGAGAAACAGCAAAGCTGAAACAGTCTTGCACAAAACTTTTGCAACTTCTCTCAATCATGATTTCTTTATTAATCAAGTGGAACTGATCTACCTGAACGAGAACCGTCTGAACACATCATGAAGTTGGCGTTAATTCTTTTTTTGAGAACAAACATTTTAAGAAAATCGCAACACACCTGCATAACCGAGGCAGCTCAATTTTCGGTCTGTTGCTTCATTCGTTGGTGTTGTTGCGTTTGCGGCGGTTGGCATTCGTTCGAGGGCAACAGAGTTTGCGGTGCCAACAGCAACGGGCATCAGTTTTTCGTTCTTTTCCATTCGACGACGTTCATCGAAATGCAACAGCAGAAAACTCGACAGGCCAACAGAGATGGTCGTTGTGGTGATTATTAGCAGGCTGTAGAACACGCTGGCATGAACGTTGCACGTATCCTTCGTCTTCAATGTTTCATCTAGAATACTAGAATACGTAGTGGTACCACTTGTACTATCTGTTTGCTATGTATTTTTAAGCTATTCTTTTTTCAAACGTGTCCCACTGAAATGACGTCATGTGCCGCAAAACATGCGCTTGCCGTTCACAGCAAACCAGACTTTCCGTTTAGCCGATTTCTTCCCGTAAACAAATAGTGAATGTTGAATCAGTCACACCAAACTGTCATTTTAGTGCCTGTACTTTACAAACGGGCGTTTTTAAAGCAAATGACGTCATTTTAGTCCGGACACGTTTTAATAAATCCACAACACCGCCATTCAAATCACCAATCTGTGCGACCAACTTGCAAGCCAGCCACTGAGTTTCGCCAATGTCTGCCGCTGAGTTTCCATTTCACTGACAGTTTCGTACGTCAGCTCGAGCGCAGCGATGCTGCAGAGAGCAGTGCAGACGAGCAGCCACGCGAAACGGTGGCTTTTATCGGCGGCGTTGTGGGTGAGCGCGTTGCGATTGCTGTCATCATGTGTGACATTGTTCTCAATGCTAATAATCATTATTGATCGACGATATTCGTAAGCGAAATCTGATTTCAAGTGATCTAGGTTGTGTTGTTGTTGTTCTTGTTCTTGTTGTTGTTGGGATTTTAGGCGATGTTTTTAGCCAGGGCTAACCCAGAAAAGCGTACAGAATACCGTCGAGTAGGGCGTTCCGAATGCGCATTGACAAGAGTCTAACGCGCTACCTACCACTAGGCCACGAGGTTTTGTTCGGCTCGAAATTATTTCATTCAAATTGCAGCGCTATATAAACACAAAGTCATTGTTAAGGGGCTTTAGCGTATTTTTGTTTTTTTTTTGCTGAACATTTTTTGAAAGAATAACATGACTGACTGTATGTAATTTCGACCATCTGTCTAACATCTGCTTGCTTTCCTGGTGTTTGCACAGCTAGCTAAAATTGTTTTCTGCTTGCTTTTTTTGAAATACAGACTCTCTGTTTCAGTCGTGCGTATTTTTCTTGCTAATTCCCGACTTTGAATCACGACATTTATTAAACCAATTGAATCTGATAAAATCATGTGAAAGTGAAACTACCTATTTATACGCTAAAAATAATTTACTCAACAATTTTTTTCAACATTTTGTGCTTGAATTGTTCGATTGTTCCCAATCGAAAAAATCTCCAGTCATGAAAATTTTCAGCCAAAAAATGAAAACAATTGGAATGTGAGGATAAGGTGGAACTTACACGGGGTTGAAATGTTCAACAAAGACTTGATGACAAACAAAGCAATCGCCAGAGAACAGAAATAAACAAAAACGCGCTCAAAAAGTTTTCATGACACTCCACGGGTGTGGATGCTGGTGTAAGTGATCAACGCTGCTGGCCGGAATGAAGCCGACCATCTTGAAGGCGCTGTTGCGGATTTTGCTGTTGAACACGAGATAGATGATCGGGTTGATGATGCTGTTGAACAGCGCCGTGTACGTGACGCCGATCGCTGCGAGTTCGTTGCCCGGGAACCAGTTGGCTGCAACAAGTGAGCTCTGCAGAATTGAGCATCTGTGGGAAACGAACAGCTACATGTAGCGTTTTTTGATACGCAAAATACTGCATGTAGTCAGTGCTACATTTTGATACTAGTAGTAGTATGTAGTATCTGTACAAAATCGGGTTAATGAAAAAAGCTCACCACTGAACCAGAACGTGAACACCTCAAACGCAAACACGACCCCGATGGCGAATCCCTGCAGCAGCATGCGTATCTCCAGCCCAGAATTCGTGTTGCCCACCGACGGTTCGATTTGCTTCTTCAGCAGACGAATATGGATGAAAATGATCGTGTATGAGAGAAGGATGAAGCCTGCGGTGCCCGTGGTCGACAGCATGAGCCACTGGAAAATGAACTGGAATAGGTGCACATCAGTTTAGTATGACGTCAGTGCATGGCTTGGGAATTCAAACTACCGTCAAACGATGATGTTTGTTTGCCGCCAGTTTTCAGTGCGCTCACCTTCATCACCACTGGCTGCGCATTCTGTCTGAAACGATCGAACGCCGTTGTCTCGGCCTCAGTTTGGTTCTGCGCGATGATTGGCTGGCAGTTGTACCGAAAAAACGGGTCTTTATTGCCGAGCTTCTTGCCGCAGTTGATGAATACGGTGGTGAGAAAGACGATCAGTGGATAGAGGCACACGCAGACGACCACAATCGACAAGCGACGCACGAACACGTCTGGGAAAGGGGGTGAAGTAGAATGCTGTGCAGCAGATTTTGTGTTGTCAAATGAAATGCACATGTAACTGGCGCAGTTTTGCTGTGTTTTGAAACAGTGTTCGACAAGATTTACGTCAGTCTTTTTGTGACCGGACGTTTTCTTGTTTTGTTTTTAGTTCAATGAACTGAAAACACTTTGCTGCACTAATTCTTTACAAAAGTATATTCTCAAAAAGGGCCGTGGTGAGCCAACGTTCGTTGACCGATGGCACCAGGAACACGCAGAGGCGATTGAGTGTGATCGCGACGACGCACGCGAGTATGCCGAAGAAGAAAACCGTGCTCAGGTTGGACAGTGCGAACTCCGGTAGGCGACCGTAGAATTGGCGACCGACCAGATGGATGGAGACGGACACATAGCAGTAGAGCGAAATGAACAGAATGTCAAAGACGGCCAGACAATAGAGCAGACGGTAGAACGGGTAGTCGCGGAATTCGGCGCGGTTACGGTAGAAGATGACTACGATCCACGTGTACACAATGAGACCGCAGACGGAGATGGTGAAGTAGGTGCTCGCGATCACCACGTTTGCCGTCTGGCGCGCCTCCGCGTAACTGCAAATTCACGGTTTTTATTCAGTCTCGATCGATTGGTAAAAAACAGATTTTTAATCGTTTTTTTTGGCGTTTACAAGAACGAAATTAACATTGCAATTAACGCGGAACTTGTAGCAAAAAGCCTGAGATGCGCTACAATTTCACGATGCTATGGTTTACATAAAATTAGATATCTGGATTATATCTACAGGGTGTCCCAAAAAAAACATAACAAAAGTAAACGGCTCGTGCGGCCGACTGGTTGCACTTGAAGCCGTGAAATTTGAAACACTTTTAGAACTAGGAACACATTTTGTGTGTTCAAATTTTATTTCGAAATTCCACTTTATCAATAATATTTCAGCAGAAATACATAAAAACTCAAAAATCACCTAAATTCAATTTTTTTTGACTCAAGATAAACATCATTGTCGTCATCGGGAATCTCATCTGACAGTGGCACAAGCTCATCGTCAGCTTCAACATCACTGATGTCATCATGTTCATGCTCACGGTCGTTCAGTTTCATGTTTCTCGGCTGCTCAATGTGTTTTCCATTGTTCTCAATGAACGCCGACATTCAATGTTTAAAACTGATGATCACTTTCTGGTGCAGCGCCCGATCATCGATGATTTTTTTGCACACCGCTGCAGTGGTGGGCGCCGAAAATGTCCCACATTATCCGTCAGATGCCCCGAAACGCAGAAGTCAAAGGCTTCATGTCCGGACTCCTCTCGGGCCATTCAATTCTGCCCATGCGGCCGATCCAGCGATCACTGAACGACGCCGGTAGCCACTCGCGCACTTGTTTCAATTTTCCTCTTGACTTATGGGTTTGGGGCACCTGAAGGAAATTGTGTACCGTTCAGCGCCCAACATTTTCGACAATTTGAAAACCAAAATTCGCAGTGGTGTGCAAAAAATCAACGATGATCGGGCGCTGCACCAGAATTGATCATCAATTTCGAACACCGAATGTCGGCAATCATTGAGAACAATGAAAAAGACATTGGGCTGCTGAAAAAAGTGAAACTAAAGGGTCGAGAGGGAAAATCTGATGAGATCAGTGAAGGCGAAGCTGAAGATGAACTTGCGCCACTGTCATATGTGAATCTTGATGACGACAACGATGATTATCCTGAGTCAAAATGCTGAAGTTAGGTGATTTTTGAGTTTTTACGCATTTCTGCTGAAATATTAGTGAAAAAGTGGAATTTTGGGATAAAATTTGGACACACAAAATGTGTTCCTTATTTCTAAAAGTGTTCAAATTTCACGGCTTCACGTGCAACCAGTCCGCTGCACGAGCCATTTACTTTTGTTATGTTTTTTTGGGACACCCTGTAGTTCTTCATTTATCTTCGGGTAGGTCTTTCTTTAGGTATCTTCATTTATTTCTCTATCTTTAACGTAGTATAAAAAAAAAAACGAAAGTGAAACGCACGTCTCTATTTTCTCATGTCCAGCCACCGAAGTGCCGGCTCCGAACAAGAAACAACCGGCAATAATCACATTTGTAAAACGCATGTTTTTTTCGTTTTGTTTATGTGATTTTTGAAAAATAGTCGTTTTGCTCTTATTTTCTTAACCGAGCCACAAACTTTAATCTGGCAAAATGTTTGTTGAAACTTGAGAAACAGTTGATGTGATTGTGTTATTGTGCGCCAGCAAACGCTTCTATTGACAGTACCGAAGACCTGGGAGATGTTGTTTGGCTTCCACGGAGCACGTTGCCGCGCGGTAACCGAAAAGGGCGGCTATTTGACATTTTTTGTAATTAAAGAAAAAGTTATCGCCCACGTCCACACCTCAGCCAGTACGAAGGTTTATTAGAAATACAAACTACAACTGATCTGACTCCACTGTTACCGTATTACCCCCAATAAACCCCCATGGGGGATTAATACGTCAGCGACTTTTAGGGGTAGGGGTTTATTGGGGGGGATTATTGGTGGGGGGGGGTTATTTACAAAAAATTCTAGGGGTGGGGGTTTGTTGAAAAATGGCAAAAATACCTTGCATGGCAGGCAAGAAAGTCGCAGAAACTTCTACTTTTCACAGAGATTTCCTTTTGTAACAGCCTTTTGTGATGAAGTTACCATTAACTCATCCCTTTGGGGCCTTTGGTAGCACAATTTCACCAATGTCACTGCATCCAGCCACTGAATTCGCTGGGTATGTGTTTCAAACAGGTTTCCAATTAACCCCCATAGGAGATTATTTGTGGGGGGATTATTCGGAAACTGGTCGGGGGGTGGGGGTTTATTGGTGGGGGGGGATTAATGGTGGGGGAGGTTTAATGGGGGTAATACGGTATACAGAATAAATTATCCAATGGCTTCGGCCAACGGCCACGTAACGCCACGCCAACGTCCAACCATCTCGTCTTTAATATTTTTTAATTAATTAATTGTATTTATTATTTTTCTAATAATGTAATTTTTTAATATTTTAAACGGGTATTGATCTATTTGACACCAGTGTGTGTTTAACTGGTGTTTGCTTGCACAAGACATTTATTAAACCGTCTGAATCTGAAAAAAATCATGTGAAACTATTTATACACTGAAAAAAATTACTCAACGGTTTTTCTAACGTACTGAACTTGAATTTCGATTAACCCGAAAAACGTCGAAAAAAAACTCAAAACATGAAAATTTTCAACCAAAAAAATAAAAACAATTGGTATGTGAGTATAAGGTGGCATGAGTTGAAATTTTCCAAAAAAACAAAGACTTGATGACAAACAAAGCAATCGCCAGAAAACAGAAATAAACAAAAACACGCTCAAAAAGTTTTCATGACACTCCACGGGTGTGGATGCTGGTGTAAGTGATCAACGCTGCTGGCCGGAATGAAGCCGACCATCTTGAAGGCGCTGTTGCGGATTTTGCTGTTGAACACGAGATAGATGATCGGGTTGATGATGCTGTTGAACAGCGCCGTGTACGTGACGCCGATCGCTGCGAGTTCGTTGCCCGGGAACCAGTTGGCTGCAACAAGTGAGCTCTGCAGAATTGAGCATCTGTGGCAAACGAACAGCTACATGTAGCGTTTTTTGATACGCAAAATACTGCATGTAGTCAGTGCTACATTTTGATACTAGTAGTAGTATGTAGTATCTGTACAAAATCGGGTTAATGAAAAAAAGCTCACCACTGAACCAGAACGTGAACACCTCAAACGCAAACACGACCCCGATGGCGAATCCCTGCAGCAGCATGCGTATCTCCAGCCCAGAATTCGTGTTGCCCACCGACGGTTCGATTTGCTTCTTCAGCAGACGAATATGGATGAAAATGATCGTGTATGAGAGAAGGATGAAGCCTGCGGTGCCCGTGGTAGTCAGCATGAGCCACTGGAAAATGAACTGGAATAGGTGCATGTCAGTTTAGCATGACGTCAGTGCATGGCTTGGAAATTCAAACTACCGTCAAACGATGTTTGTTTGCCGCCAGTTTTCAGTGCGCTCACCTTCATCACCACTGGCTGCGCATTCTGTCTGAAACGATCGAACGCCGTTGTCTCGGCCTCAGTTTGGTTCTGCGCGATGATTGGCTGGCAGTTGTACCGAAAAAACGGGTCTTTATTGCCGAGCTTTTTGCCGCAGTTGATGAATACGGTGACGAGAAAGACGATCAGTGGATAGAGACACACGCAGACGACCACGATCGACAAGCGACGCACGAACACGTCTGGGAAAAGTGGTGAAGTAGAATGCTGTGCAGCAGATTTTGTGTTCTTAAATGAAATGCACATGTAACTGGCGCAGTTTTGCTGTGTTTTGAAACAGTGTTCGACAAGATTTACGTTAAGGGGCATTTATGAAGCAGTATTTAGTGACCGCATAGCTATGTTTTAACACAGCTACGCGTCACTAAATACTGCTTCATGAATGCGCCTTTAGTCTTTTTGTGACCGGCACCGGACGTTTTCTTGTTTCTTTCAGTTAACGGACTGAAAACACCTTGCTGGACCAGAAGCGAACAACTCTTTATAAAAACATTTGCTGATAAAAGAGCCGCAATCAACCAACGTTCGTTGACCGATGGCACTAAGAACACGCAGAGGCGATTGAGTGTGATCGCGACGACGCACGCGAGTATGCCGAAGAAGAAGACCGTATTCAGATTGGACAGTATGAACTCCGGTAGGCGACCGTAGAATTGGCGACCGACCAGATGGATCGAGACGGACACATAGCAGTAGAGCGAAATGAACAGAATGTCAAAGACGGCCAGACAATAGAGCAGACGGTAGAACGGGTAGTCGCGGAATTCGGCGCGGTTACGGTAGAAGATGACTACGATCCACGCGTACACGATGAGACCGCAGACGGAGATGGTGAAGTAGGTGCTCGCGATCACCACGTTCGCCGTCTGGCGCGCCTCCGCGTAACTGCAAATTCACGGTTTTTTCTCAATTTTTATTGGATTAGTAGTAAACAGTCTCTTTTCGTTTTTACGGCGTTTACAAGAACGAAAATATTGTAATTGATGCTGAACTTGTAGCAAAAAGGCCTGCACATCCTGCAAATCCTAGAATTTTTCACGATCCTGTGGTTTATAGTTCTTCATTTGTTGTTCTTATCTTTAAGACAGTATGAAAAAAACGAAAGTGAAACGCACGTCTCTATTTTCTCATGTCCAGCCACCGAAGTGCCGGCTCCGAACAAGAAACAACCGGTAATAATCACATTTGTAAAACGCATGTTTGTTCGTTTTGTTTTTTTTGTGAATTTTTAGCTAATAGTCGTTTGCTTTTATTTTGTCAACTGAGCCACAAACTTGAATCTGGCAAAATGTTTGTTGAAATTTGAAACAGTGATGTGATTGTGTTATTGTGCGTAAGCAAGCCCAGCCCACGCTTTCGTAGACGATGCCGAAGGCCTGAGAGATGTGGTTTGGCTTCAGCGGAACGGAGCACACGTTGTCTGTTTACAATCAAGTCAACACTTACCATCTCGCTATCTTAGAGAAGCCTTGTTGCGTTTTAGCTGGTAACAATCGGCATGGATCACGCGGTTATGCACCAATCTCAAAGCAGAATGAAGCCTCACAGACGCTGCGTTGCCTAAAATGTGCGCTCAATTTTAATATGCCATACACCACCGGCATGTGACCTTTTATGATATTTCTCACACTAGACAAACGATCTTGTGGTCCTCGTTCAGTCGTTTATCGAGAGACCCAGAATACTGGATTAGTATGGTTATATAGAAACAGAACTCCAATTAACACAATAATTATTACAGTAATCACCAATAATTACCTACTATTAGCTTCTTCCCCCTACAAACAGGAGAAAAAGTAGTGGAAAGCGTATCACATATCACGGTGGTAAAAGATCATTCTTGGCATAAATTTTATCACTTGGTGATCGAAATGCTGACGAACGCACACGTCGACCAAACATCATCATGAGAGCCAGCATTGTGAGTGGCACACGCTGGGCAACACTGAGGGAGAGCGGACGCCGGAACAGCGCACATGACGACCGAGCAATTGTTGACGTAGACGCTTCGGATCACCGCGCACTTCAACGTGTTGCGACACCTTGGACGGACGAACATCACGACAGCACAACACAATTGACCGGCAGGACGGTTGCTGCTGGTGCTGCTGGTTCATCGGCGTCATCGGCACGAACCCAACTCGGTAGAACACGCGACGTGTTGGTGCGACTTTGTCAACGACACACGCCTTGAACTCGATGGCACTTGATGTCGCGGCTGCCTTGATTGACACAATCTCTCCAATCGATTCTGCTGCTGTTTTCACTTCATTTTTATACATCGCATCTTCGGCCTCCAAACGAATTACGTGCTTTTCTTCTTTTTGCATCAGCACACGTTTGGTCGTTTTCTCCTCGGAAATCTTCAACTTTTCGACGTTCTTCAGCGCTGCTCTTTTTATTCTTCCCATGCGCACTTCCTTGCACCGGGCCGCTTTGATTGGACGAATTTTGCAGTAGCCTCTTCGACGTGAATCTCAACTGCCTGATGTTTCTCATGTGGTTTTTCAGCTGTCATCATCTTCGGTAAAAGTCACACGACGAGCTGCGGCAACGGAATGCTGAACAGACGACGCCATTGCTCTTTTGCAATTGTCGGTCCGTAAAAGTAATGCGTCATGTAGCGGTCGGCGGCTCTGTGGACGGGCTCCGGACTTTGGAAGTAGTCGGAGAAATAAAACGGGTCGTATCGGTCGAATTCTTGCCTTCTTTGTTGATCTGGACGGCGAGCCATTGCTGACGAATAGTCGCACCTCACGGGGCATAAAGCGACTACGAACAGACGAACAGCAACGTATCTGACTCCAACAGAGGTTGACGATGATTGGGGGTTGTCGACTCACCACAAACGATCTTGTGGTCCTCGTTCAGTCGTTTATCGACAGAGACCCAGAATACTGGATTAGTATGGTTATATAGAAACAAAAACTCCAATTAACACAATAATTATTACAGTAATCACCAATAATTACCTACTATTAGCTCTAGTGCCACCGAAGGTTATTTTCAATTTGAATGATTCTTTGATTCGTTTTGAGGAAGAGCGCGAAGCTCAATTTCTCGGTGTTTCAAAATGAACGAAAACCAACTGACTGCAGCTAATTCAAACTTCTTTTAGAAATACCGTATCTTTTGTTTATTGTCTTGCAGCCAACCGTCGTCTCGACCTGAAAGACGATATGCCATTTTATTTCGATCACCGACGAATTTCCCATGTAAAAAACAACAAACCTTGAACAAACAATTCTTGAAAACCGCGACAAACCAATAAACCATGTGAATTGCACGACTAACCGAAAAAATAACAAAATTTCACTCAATCATAGTTGTTCGATGCGAGATTTTGTCGTGGGCGGAGAAACTTGATTAATCAACATCAAAAACTAGGGTGGTTGCAAATAAATACTGAATTGATTGGGTTGTGTTCGTTAATCAGTTCAAAATGTAAATGGGTAACAATAACAGGCTCAAAATCAGTTCACACTTCGAATCGTGCACGCCGATTGGCTGCGAATATGGCCATTGAGCAACCACTCAACGCTGCCCCATTTAGCTCATCCACAATTTGTGCCATGTGACCAGGAAAAACTTCAAAATACCCATAAGCATTAATAATTTCAATTAGTGTTGGACAGTGAAAAAAAACGAAAGTATTACAGTAAGAATAAAAAAAGAGCCTGAAAAAATCACCAGGATCACACAAAAGCAATCTTGCTACAGAAAACAAAATAAGGTGAAATCCATTGAGTGATAAGAGCGTGAAAGCTTTCATGTACACATTTTTTAGAACTTTTAGACTTTTAGAAAATGCAAGAACAATTTTCAAAATCCGACACACGACACAAGCATTGTTGAGTTAGAACCATGGAAAACACGGCTTGTGAATTGAAGATAAATAACCTTACTTACAAGACAATTTAAATAAAATTCATCAGCTGAATCACAGGAAGAACTAGGCAAAAAATCGCTAACGAAAACCGGGTTCGTATGAAAATCATCAACCGCAATCGAAGCTTACGAAATCACAACAAGTGAATTGTTTCACAATGCTTGGCCAGAAAACAAAAGTAACAAAGAAGAACTACCATTCCTGGTCAGAGTAAAGATAGAACAAAACAGATAACACCCACGCTAGGAAAGATAAAACTTCTTTTAAATCATAACAGCAATAGTTTAGTTGTAAAAAATAGTAGTTTAGAAAATGGTAGTAAGAAAACTGGCAGATACAAATGGACACAAAAAAGTCACAACAATTAGTGGATCAAGATAAGGCGCGTTCATATGCTTCCGCTGTTTTGTCAGCCATGTACTGAAAAACAAGAAAGACTGTTGAAATTGAAACTCTGACAGCCAATCAACGCTCTCAATGCAAACACGAACTAATATCTGTGATTTTGGTTTTATTTGGATTTCCGTTTTCAGTATGTTGATTTGATTTTAACTCGCAAACTGTACCCCCAATTCAATAAAAATTCAAAACCAGACGCACTGATTGGCCGTAGCTAGAAAACCAATCAACATAACGAAATCAACTTCAACCACAGCCACTCAGTGCGCAGCAAGCCGGCCACAGCGAATAGCTCACCTGAGCCCAACCGTCATCATGGAAGTGCACCAATTTTCCGGAGCTACCGGACAAACCGAAAAACTTCGTCTTTCTCTCTCTGTACTCGAACTTCAATCCTTTGTCCGTCAGTTTCGGCTCGTGTTTCAGTTCCGGCCAGCCGATCATCCAGCCGACGTCGTAGGTGCCAAAGGTGCTGTGCCGCTCAATGTACATCACACGTCTGCAACGTGATTGCCGCGTTGGGTGATTGCAATGCAATTGAGTTGTTGATGATGATCAATCAAGGTGCATGCATGCTCGTCCGCGGCGCACTCACCCCCACACCAAACCACCGGAGTTTTGGTACCCATGGAATTATTATGCAACCGGTGGGGTCTGGGGAGGGGAGCAACAAATTATATGAAAAACTGTTCTTCGATTAAAGGACTTTAGTTCTCACATAAAAAGCGAGTTTCCCGAAATTTTCCAGAAATGGCACATGACTAAAAGGGAATGAATTTGTTGAGGCCAGTGGTGGCGAGTGGCTCAAGCAATTTGTGGCTGATCAACTCAGCACACTCACGAACACCATCAAACAAACTCACTGATCCGTGGCCATCAGAATGTCCTTGCCCTTTATGGGTGCATGTGCGACGTACCAGTCCGTGTGCGCGTATTCACCTTTGGCGACTTCCTGCAAAATAGCAAATGTAAAACACGCTGATAGATGCAAGTTCAAAAGTTGTTCATCTTCAAAAACTCAAAAGCGTCAAGCACACACAATCAACAGTCACAATACGGTATTCAGCAACCTGTTGTCGTAAGAAAACCTGCAACGTTTGCACGCCCATAACGCACGTGCAGTATCTTGTTCCCCTCAGCGTCCGCCAGCGAGAACGGGCGCACAATTTTGTCGGCGTGAATCAAACGCGCCGGTCGGAGTCGTTTCACTGTCTGCGACGTGCCGGCGACTCTGAAAGAAAAACCACAGTGAATTCGATTAAGAAAAACATGTAAAAAAATCAAACCGACACTCCCGTCCAAAAACTGGACGTAAAGGAAGACTAACGGATTCACGGCCATTCTCTGTTGTGGCGTTGATATGACGGTATCACCATCCAGCAAAAGGCAAACGATTGAAACAATCAAACTCTGAACTAACAACACGAAAACAAAACTAAACACCCGAAAGCCTATCCTCCACGACGCACGTTTTCACAGCATCAAAAGAGCTGGACGCGAAGTCGACCACACCGGAGACGGGCCTTGCGACGACGCCGATCAGGCCCTTGCCGACGCCCTTGACAAATCCTGCGGCGCCTTCTTGCTTTGCACCCTCCCAAGGCTTCACGAACACACCGGTTACACCGTCGTAGACACCCTGCGCAAAACGGGAACCGATATTTATTATCTTATTTCGGTGGAATATGTATTGTTTCGAGATGGATGAGAACGACATTCGTTCAAAATCTATAGAATGTAAGGCAGCGCTGATTGGTTGATTGTTGTCACCTCTCTTTTCTCTCACGAAGTTTTACTGATTGTTGTGTCCACTTATGGCCATAGTCATGAATAATGTGACTACCGTAAAAAGGGTCTGCCTGACACGGCCGTGCGGCTCACCATGGCGAGTCCCTTTCCGCCCCTGGCGAGGCCCTCTCCCACATTCGCAGGTTTTCTGTTCAACGCCTCCTGTCTCCGTCGTTGGTATTCGTCGTCCATCGTCAACGCAGCCAAACCTTTGCCAAGGGTGCCCGTGATACGCGACACCGCGCCTGCTGCACCGCCTGAACAAACAAAATGAATACATTGAAAAGCAAAAAAGACCAAATATTATATCAGACCAGTAAAAAGTGTCGAAAAAACATTTCCGTCAGGCAGTAACTAGCCCTCAATACAAAATGCGCTGCGTTTGCGCACTACAGAAGCGCATGATTGATCGGCGCATCTGAATGGTGTTCTGACTCTGGAACTACAAAAGTTCACTAAATGCGACACCAGTCGCGCTTACCGACGGTGTGACCGAACAAACTGCGCACGCCCAACGCGAGACCCTCGGCGAATTCGCCTGGACCTTGGATGGCACCCTGGAAAGCAAAACAGAAATTGGTCGCACCGTTGCAATACCAGCGACAGGTTTGGTATTCTTCTGTGCTGAGCTCGTGAGTTCAGAAGAACGCTGATTTGCTGCGTTAAGAGCAGGAGTTTTCAGCCAGTCAGGTTCTATACAAAGCTGTCTGCACCGAAAGTACATAATACTACCTAAAAATGGGCCATTTTCACCGACTAAAAAACCATCAAGCAATCAACAAACCTGAAACGGCTCATAAAACAGGTCCTCGACACCAGAGGTCAAGTCGCGCACCAGCCCAAACGGATTGCCAATGATGTCGAGTCCAAGGACGAGCACGTACAGCTGTTTGATGGCCTGCTTGCTGTAGTGGTCGATCATGTCGCCCGTCAGCTGCTGCTGTGTGCGGAACACGTACTGACGCTCGAAATAGGCCAGTCTGCAGATGAGGGGAGGCACTCAGTGTATACGCTTTGGCTAACAGCATTGCTCGGACATAAACAGAACGGAAGTATCAAGTTGTATGAACTGAATTTTCCTCATAAGACGCCCAGTAAAAGTTACACCCGCCAATTAATTGTCGGTCTTGGCGAATAAAATCAACTTCGACGAGCTCTGACTGGCCGAGTCAGCGTGGACATATACAGTTCGCTGATTGGCTGGATGGACCACATAAGCGAACTGCATTTCGCAAGCGACTCACTTGAGCACGACATCACTGAACTCGGTGAGTGTCACGCCGACGCTCTTCAACAGTAGATTCAGGAAGTCTGAGTGAATGCCGACCGATTTCGTTTCACCGCCGCCGGTTGCCTCGTCGCCGGAGGAGCCGCCTTGCGAGAAACTCAGATGAATCTGCACGACAAAAACGGGGAAAACGTGGAATTCGGCTGCTAGCTTTAACTATAAATTTACAATCAATGCTGATAGGGTGTAACATGAAAGGAATATGAAAGATAGGGATTATCTGATTAGCTACATAGGAAACTGCACCTTCAGCGGTGAAAAGTGCAGGTCGTCAAAGAACATCTTCTGCTGTGAACTGGACGTCACCGTGGCCAACTGACCCAAATCGCCCTCGGTCATGCTGAGGTCCTTTTGGTGCACGTCTGACTGAAAATTTTGAAGACAGAATAACGGGAATGGTGTGCAATGTTCATTCTCGAAGCATCTGGGTTATCAGAAAGTTATAAACGTGTGTTTGTATTGAACATTCACCACAAAAAACATTTAATGCACACTGTTTACGCTGACTCAACATCTGCACCCCGTTCGTCAAAATTTTGTTCAAATTTGTTTTTTGTGTTTGCACCAAATTTATGGAAAAAAACATTTGTCACGACACGAAGCAACACTTCTGAAGGTTCTATCCAAAAACAGTTCTCTTGGCACTATTTTCATATGAGATGGGGATCCAAACGGTGAAGGAATTTTTTTACATTAAGATAAAATTGAGGTTTATTTTTGCATTTCGCACACGAAATAATAAAACACACACAGACATTGTTGGGTGAATTGGCAGCGAATGCAATGCAAAATCATCGGGTGTGCTTTATCCCTTCATGTCTGAATTGAATAACAGTCTCGTTTCAAGTATCTGATAGATAATGCAACGCAGACACATTTTATGCGTACATTTCGTTTCAAACTGGTTCTAAACAAATGCAACTTATCGGCTAGCTCTTTCAACATTCGTTAGTGTAGATTTGTGAAGTGCTCATCAGAAAGTTTTTGTGCTTGTTTTTTCAACGTCTCAGTTTCAGCATTTACAAAAGCTCGAATCGCTTTTTTCAAGTTTCATACATTGATTGATTTTCAGTTTTTAAATTGAGGAAAAATTGCAACGTTTGAATTGATCCTTTTGCAGGAGGCCACAAAGTGCTAACATCTGGTGAAATGTGAACTCCGACGTAGATGATGTTCTGCGAATAAGTCACGTCTGTTTCATTTGTACTGTGCACATCCACAGAAACTGAATCATGACACTCAACATTATGCGCAATGAAGTGCTCATTTTGAGCAGTTTCGTTTCACTGCTTCGGCTGGTTTCAGCCAGTGACACATGCAACCGTAATGTGTCTTATGAAACGATAATCTCAACGATTTTCAAGAGTTACGATCGTTATATGGCAAGTTGAAGCGAATCCATCAAGAACTCTACTGCAATCAAAACTGATTGCTAGATTCGCTGATTGAGCACTGCTTATTCGTTTTTCTTTTTTTACATTAAATAGGATGCTGCACCAATTTGGCGCCATTCAGGGCTGCCTGCACATGGTCGAAAATTATGTTGACCAACCACTTTCATAACGGGAATGCTTGCTCGGACGCTGCTGCACCGCAAGCTTCCTGATTGGTTGCCGTAGCACGATGCAGCCTATCAGCATAGCGCAGTGTATTCGACTGTAGAAAAGTACACCGTAAACCAGCACAAGATCGAAACGTTTTGCAGATACCGCCCAAAAAACCAACAGTAGCCGTGGAGATCTTGATAAACGATCTGAGCGAAGTGTCTGATGAAACGAGCACGTTCGAGATGAACGCGTGAGTGTAAACCCGTTCCAGAATAGTTCCGGTACTTACGGATTTGGTTCCGGTACTTAAGGATTCGGGCAGTTGAGGAGTGGGGGGAGGGGGTTAATTGTGAATAAAATGTAACCCAGTTCAACAACTAAAGAGGACAAGCGTTCGTTCAACAAGACAAGGAAATTCAGTTTTAGTCAGCTGTTGGTTTGCTGCATTTCTGCAGGCTAATAACCGAAGGATACTACGACAGTCGGCTCAACTTCGAGCACATGCGGGCGTGCACGCCAAATATCACGGTTGATCCAATAAGTTTGGCGAACTCATTGACAGTCTGGCTGCCTGGGCTGACGATAACGAACGCCCGTGATCAGATCGAATATGCTAAAACTCCGTTCAACAATTTTCTGCTAACGATCCACGAAAATGGCACTGTTTGGGCAAATTACCGTGCGGCGATTAGAGGTCCCGCCAATAGTAGCAAACTGGAAACACTAATTTTCTACCTAATTAATGCCAGTCGTAAACCATAAGCTCTTAACGGGCCATCAAAGATGATAAAAATCCGCAAGAGGCCCCAAAATCGAAATATAGCTCAGACATTAGAGCATCGATGCTCCCAGGGCAGAGTGGAGCTGTATTCCAGTCGATTCGAGGGAATCGGCTAACGGGACGTTCAAGTTTATCCTCCACCCTCCAACACATAACCACTGGAATTTGCTTCGGGTTTATGGGACCGGCGAGAAAAGTTACCATTTAAAAAAGTTTGTCTCGTGGCCGTTGCCCAAAAGTGAGATTGACAAAAGATAACAGTTCGGTTCAGCTTTTATAAAACTGTTGCGGACAATGCTACAGTGTATAACCCGAGAAACGTTTGATGAAGAAACAAAAAACAGAACTATGCACAACCATCGAATCACTACTATTAGGTCCGTGCACGGGCGACCTTCGCACTTTTCCCTTCGATCAAAAACGATGCACACTGACGCTGCAAACGGTCAACTACCGGGCTGATCAAGTCGAACTAAGCTGGACTGAGATCGGTGTTGCGACAATGGTTGAAGAGCAACAGTTAGAGCATGCTGTGTTGTTTTGTATTTTGTATTTCTCTACTTTGGACGTCTACACTGCACATGAAAACTAAATCCCGATGTAACAGGATATGTTACGTAATGGAGCTCTTGAACTCAATTCCATATACCAGTTTTTCAAAATTTCAGAGTCAGCACTGATCCAACGTTTACACTTTTGGAAATCGAAACCTCAAGGGAGCTTGTGGTGAGCACTCTCAATGCCAGGAGAACGCATGCACTTTATCAAACATTTCAAAACTAAAACACTGTTGAAACGACCAATCGTTAATGTCGTAAATTCAAATGTGTATCGGTTGAAGTTTGATTGTCGGTAATATCTCTTTTTTACACAGGCCTTTTAATTTCCATTCTCAGCTGTATCCATCGGGTGGTTGGTACGAGCTGACAATGTCGTTACAGCTCGAACGCAATTTTGAATGGTACATCACACACGCCTACTTGCCTGCGACTTTCTTGGTGCTCGTCTGTGAGTGGGTTTTCTGGTTTTTCGGCTTGTAGATTTGTGGGGGCTCGTATGCCAAACGTTACAGCAGTATCACCAGTTATGTGATTGTTTGTCACACAGAGCCGCCGCCTTTGCTCTGGTGTTTGGGTTCAAACTGTGATTTCCAATCGTAGGTTTCAAACCACAAACACACGTCAAATTAGGTGACGGTCTACATGGCGAATTGTCACATACAAACTAACGCATGTGTGTGTCAACATGTCCACCTAAGCGGAAACAAAACAGACGCTCAATTTCTCTCAGCCTGGGTTCAATTGTGTTTTGGCCCGAAGGCGTTGGCGGCACGTGCGTCCGTCCTGCTGCTGGTGGCCTTCATGGGTGGCGCACTAGCAAACAGCACTGGCCCACCAATGCGCCTAAGTGTTTTGACGTCGCTCGATGCTTACTACACGTTCTGTGCACTGTTTCTTTTGACAACCGTCATTGAACTGGCCATTGTTGCGATGCTGACTCGAAACGTGCCTGCACCGGTTGCAGTGCCGGATGTTACAGGTTGGAGGGGATGGCCAACGCAGACACCATCACTGGTTGTACTACAGTTTGGCTTAATGAATTAGAAGATGATTGAACGTATCAGCAGATGGGGTGTCAACTGAACACAGAGTCGAATAGAAAATATAAGACCTGAGCTCAGGTCAGTCGAACCTTTCAAATACCACGACAGCATGTTGTGTTTACACGTTGTGTAATTTAATTTTGTAAAAAAAAGTTGTTCCACAATTTAGACGGCCCAAACGAGCCGCTGCTTGACGATCCACAAAAGCGGCGACCGAAAAGCAGCGCTGAGAAGATCAGGCTCGACATCAAATACAGCACTGCACTGGTGTTCGACAACTGGGTGTTGTTGGTGTTGCCGTTGATCTTTGTGTTGTTCAACATTATTTATTGGCTGATTTGAGACAATTAGCGTTGGGTTGTGGATTAGCTTTATTTCAGTTTTAGTTTTTCTAGATGTAGCTGGTTTGAAGCATCTGTTAGTACCAGACTGTTTGACAGGTTTGCTTGTTCTGTCTAGTCACGTTTATTCAATTATTTGTTTCTAGCCACTGTCGTCATCAGAACAGTATTATTTGTTTGCCATGCAGTGCTGCGACGATACATTCGCAGAGTGTTACTTTTGAGACGTTCGGTCCAGCCTTGTTTGCTGTATTCAGCCAGGACAAACGTTGTTCCGATTTCATAAAAGCCGATCGTGGAAATAAGAATCGCATGAAACGAGACGAGAGCGAGCGAGACTTTTCCGACACCCACGGCGAAGCTGCCCTTTTGCGGACAACGAAGCAGCTCCTACACAGCGTCCGCACTCGACCGAGCCCGCTTGATCGGCCTAATTGCGTCGCTACCTTTCCCACCTGTCGTTCAAGCTGCCCTTTTGGGCGCCATTGCTAAAATCCTTGTCTGAACATCGTGACTTCATTTCAATTCTTCATTACGGAATGTTGAAATGCCATAAGCAAACACACTAACACACACACTCACCATCCAGTGTGGTCAATGTGCATACTGCAACACCGCGTGTGGTGTTGGTGTGCCTGTGTGTTTGTCAGTTCCCACTGTGTTCAGGTAGGCGATCAGGACGTCTAAAAAAATGAAATCTCAAAAGTTGCTGGAAAAAATTCCAACCGTGTAAACGGGCGATTCGGCGTCACTGGCAAAGAGCGCGATCATGGCATTGATGAAGCCCTGGTCAGCCTGCACTGAGAACTCTTGCACCAGCACACGCAGATACCTGAATGCCAGGAAAGACATGTTTGCACATAATTTTAGTTGCAAAAATTAGAAAAACAGAAAAAAGTTCGTGATTTATCTTATATTGGAAAACTCACAAAATCTTACGTAAACTCAAAACAAACGACATAGAAAACTAATGTTCATTAAAAAACGCACTTGATTTGTTTCATATTGGCAGCTTGGTCGGACTGCTTGACGACAGCGGATAACTCGGTGAATGGCTTTGGCACTGAAAATAAAATAAATTGGTTAAGACGCGCATTTGAGTTCAAACGCTACACAGCAAGAAACCAGGTTAGGAATCAAGAAAATACTCAAAAGACACTTGGATAACAGATTCAACAATAATTTTCTCGAACCACTTTCAGCGGCCACAGATTTAGCGGGCGGCACTGGTGCGAGCACCGTACGAAAGACGCACGCGTTCAGTTGGTTATCGATCTAAAAACAAAGAAACGAATGTCACCCTCGTGGCCTGGTGGTAGTGCGTTAGACTACAGTCTGTGCGCTCGGGGGATCGAGCCCCGCCGAGGGTGTATAGGCACTTAATGACAGAGAAAAATGGGCGCCCTACTCAATGGCGTTCAGTACGCTTCTCTGGGTTAGCCTTGGCTAAAAACATCGCCTAAAACTCACAACAACAATAACAACAACAACAACAACGATCCATTGTGTTGTAAACAACAACCAAAATGAGCTTTACAAAACCAGTGTCTCACTGACGCCTCACTTGTAAATGATTGAGCTTCACGTGGAAATACTGCTGATGCACTGACGTCTTGTACTGCAGCCAAAGACCCGTCTGGAAACTACGGCGGATGCGTCGTTTTGGCGTCGGCTTCAAAATCTCCATCGTTTCAAAGTTAATCTGCACAAGAAACAAGTTCCTTGCTTATTTCTCGTTTCTAAAAAACATCCATGCTTTTTTTAACTCTGCATTTCAAATTTTGCCCACCTCTGACTTATCGACAACCACCACTGGGTTCGGATTTCTACCATTCGCCTTCTCCGTGTTGTACCGGTCATAGGCCAGCTCAATGCCAGTCGAGTGTTTCACTTGCAACGCTTTGAAACGCTTTGATCGTTGCTCCTCCCAGACGATGCCCGATCTGGTGAGAGAGAAAGAACAATGTTCAGTTAGGTTGAGAAACGCCCTGGCAAGTGTCAGGGAAAGGCCATGTACATTGTTTGCCACCGTGATGTTGCACAATGACAAGCAAGCGCACAGGCAACATTTGTGAGCCAGTGTGCTCGTTTGTGACTGTGCAACAGGTGAAACACGTGCTGATGACAGACTAAGTGCACAAAAACTTGCAAAACAACATCTCACGGTGTGATGCCGATGTAGGCGACCTCGACTGCGAGCTGGCTGTTCACGAGCGACAGGCCGACGCCTTGCAGCGAGACGGTGATTTGCTGCTCGATCCTCTCCACCGAATACGCCTGTCGAGTGAAAAACGTGACTTTCCGTGTTATTAAAGAGTCAATAACTTGACTTTAGCTTAACTTTAGCTTTCAGTTCAGAAGCTTCTAGCTTTTTAAAAAATAATAAAACGATGGATCTCAAAAAATTGTTGTTATAAGAGTGGCCAACTAGCGCGCCACATTCAGAGGTGTGAAAATGCAGAAAATCGACCACGAAAACAACAACTTTCGCTAAAGCAACGTCCCGGGCAAGTTTTATGCTGAGTTGTCACCTCGCTTGCGGTCGTGGCCACCGCCAAGTCACTGGTGAACAGCAGCACACGCTGGCGACCGTTCAAGAACGACACCCAATAAAAAGTCACATTCTTCTCGGGATTGTATGATGAAATGTTGTCCTGAATGACAAAAAATGCTGTCCAGCTGTTCAATTCCAGGCACAGCCAGCAATATTCAGCTCCTTGTATTAAGACCGTATTCGTTGCCATGGCCATGGGTACACAACACACTGGAGAGCGTGCGAATAACGAATGTGTGCATACGTATGCCAGTGTGTTTGTCCCATAAACAACAATCAACGTCTTCAGACAAGGCCAATAACAAACTTTAAAAAACTCTGAAGTCAAAAAAAATTGCAACAAATCCCTCCAACCTTGTACAGGCCGTTTTTGATGTTCTTCGCAATGCCACTCGACCAAACCAGTTCTCGCTTTTTTATCACCGACTCCCACGTGAACAGACGCAGCGACTTTGGCTGCAGTTCCAGTTCGTTTTCGCCTCTGAAGAAAAAAACAACCAATAGAATTCGAAAAGTTCAAAAGAAACGCTAAATGAAGTTTGAATTTCCCTCATGGAACCTGAATGCGGGCTGAGTGACAAAACAGCTGACACACGCGAACGTCATGAACACCCGCAATTTTACAACTGAACTCACTCCTGGCTGTAAGTGACGAGTCGATTGGTGTGATTGATGAGCAACACCGGTGCCATGCCGGGCTGGTAGTCCTCGAGGCTGACGACGACGGCCGACTCACCGACGGTCGTCGTCACGTACACACCGACGTACTGAAGCAGTGCACAGACAGAGATTGCGAAATGTGCACGACGCTTGTGCATGAATGGAAAACGTGGCGTTTGCGCAATGCATTCGTCGAAATATTCTGTGTGACTGTAACATTGGAACAAGTTTGAAAAGATGAGAAAAAAATAATTGGCTGGAGTACGTGCACAGTGCACTGCACCTCTGTCCTCTACACACGCGCCAAAACACGTGCATCACAATTGTGCCTGTGTGTTTGATTGTTTAAAGAGAAACATTTTTTCGCAGAATACTCAGCTTGCGAAACCCTGACCTACAGTGAGAAGAACAATTGTGAGGTTTGGTTAAAATCCAACACCCCAGTTGTGGCAAAATATGATATGCTACTTTCTTTTCTTGCTACTCTTTTGTTTGGAAATAAGTGACAGGTTTAAACAACCATGCTGTACAAACAAGATAACACCAGTTTGATATCGCCTGATTTCGGGCTGCACAAAACGCAGAATTGCAAAAAGCTCCGAACCTCATTCGAGAGTCGCACGAACGATTCAAACGTCTCTGTGAACGGGAATGGCAGTGTGAACTCGTTGCGATCCGGATAGCGGGCGACCAACATTTTGCGCTCTTGTTTCTGTTGCGGCCACAAACCGACGCACTGAAACATACGGTATCGCTGGTCTCAACGCGAAACATCACTTGTAGAAAAATCTAATGGTGATGTTGTTGATCCTAAGGCAACATCTGCAATCTCGACAGTCGGAGATGCATATACTAGACCAACTACGGTGATCAACAAAAATGAAAATGGCCCGTTTCGAGATGCGATTACGAATGGAATGACTCACAGTTTGCGGCTCAATCGACAGCCAGTCACTGTCGCCGCCACCTGCCTCAGCAACCATCATGTTCACCTGGAAAACAAAAATGAAAAAGAACGTCAGAGAGAGTAGTAGCAGTTTGCTTAGGTCTGTTCACCGCGATCCGAAAAGTTTTGCCCTTAATAGAGGGATCTAAATAATAACTGGGCAAACAGCGGGTAAAAAACAACTAAAAAATTTAAAAAAAACCTATATCGCAAACCTTTGATTTGTTGTCAATCATGTAGAACGGCGTAAATGTGCACACCTTCGTCAGACCGGAATAGGACATGCTCAAACTGACGGCAACCTGCGAACATAACATTTGAAAATACTCTAAAATATCTATTGTGGATTTATTCAAACGTGTCCGGACTAACGTGACGTCATTTTATTTAAAAACGCCCGTTTATCAAAGTACAGGCACTAAAATTTCAGTTTGGTGTGACTGATTCGACATTCACCATTTGTTTACGGGAAGAAATCGGCTAAACGGATAGTCTGGTTTGCTGTGAACGACAAGCGCATGTTTTGTGGCACATGACGTCATTTCAGTGGGACACGTTTAAAAAAATAGGCCATATATTAATGTTGCCAGCAAACCAAAGTTGCCTGGAGACTGAGCTCTTTTTTCCTGCACATACATTTACAAACAAGTGCCACCGTTTTGTGCGCCTGTGTGCAACCCTGCACCAAGCACACAAAATAACAACCTCACAGGCACACATGCGCTGCCAATGCGTTTGTTTGTGTGTTTAACCTTGCAGCGACAGCACAAAATAACAATACCAACCAACAGTGTCCAGCGAAGCACCAGCATCTTGCAGCACATAACGTTTTCGCCGGTTTTGTTGCGGTGCCCCCCTGCTGCTTACCTCGTACGTGCGTCCATCGTCTGCGGTGCACGTGATCCTGCCAGTGTTGCCGACGACGTCAATCGGGAATGCGTCCGACCAAGCAGAGTTCGACACTTGCAGCGAGGCCTGCAGAGACGAGAATGGTGGTTGTTATTGTAGGTTTATTGTTTGTGTTGTGAACAACATATACAGAAAATGTTGCTTTCTGCTTAGTTTCGGTACAGCTACCGAAAAAAACTGATGCAGACCTTTTTGTTGCTGAAAAAATCATCGGCACTGTAGGAGAAGAGCACCGGCTCGCGCAAGCTTGCTGGGTGCTCGAAGACGTTTGGTCCAGAATTCTGAAAATGGGTCAAAACACCCATTGGCAGGGTCAGACATGATATTTTTGATACGCAAATGAAACATTGGAAACACAACTTCAGTTTTTTTTCGTTCAAGCTCCTAGCTGCCCCAAGAACCACACAAACAAACAGAGCAAAGAAGCACACACGCGCTGTGGGGTGCAATTGGGTGGTGGTGGGTATTAATGGAGAAAAATATACTCAGCACTGACGAGATTTATTCAGAGTTGTGCAGGAATTTTAGTCACATCCATTTGTTCTCAACTTCTCAATCCAATCAATGCCAAACTTGCCAAACTTTATAAAAATTTAATTCATACCCTACAGTAAATTTAATACACAGCCAAAGATGCAGAGTCAAAACAAAACTACATTTTTATCCTCAGTTGGCGTTCGCCGATAAGCAGTGGACTGACTGATAGTGCTGCTACAACACTATTTTTTTCTATTTTTATCAATTGTGGAGTAGTAAAAAGTTACGAGAAATACGATTAGTAAATTACCAGAATTGGATCGTAGAAAAAAGGATGAGAAACAGAAACCTTCCAGAAAAAAACAAATAACTCAAAAACAAAAACAGAAGACATGCAGAACGAAAAGCGTTGAGGTTACAAGAAGAGGTAGTGTAATCTCACCCGAAACTTCACAATAAAATAATGATGCACACAACGCCAAAGAAGTTACCAACAACAAGACCATAATCAACAATGCCGAGGGAAAATAACCAAAAAAACGTTTACTTTTAAGGCGAAAATACGGTCAAATTCCAAAGCTGTAAGCCTCGTGGCACGGCATCTGCTATAATTGGTCTCGTCTCGACACGATTTTACTGCAGAAATCCCTGATTGTCAAGGTTTCCAATAACTATGTTTGACGGTCACACGAACTACAACAAAATCGTGTCGAGCCCAGCACCAAATGTGGTAGAAACTGTGCACCGTGGACTGCGAGCGTTTGAGTTTTGACTGTAAACTGGGTTCTCTCAATGTCGCCTCAATCAATACCTCCGTCGCCTCAGAGTCACTGCCACGACCACCACCGCAACACCGACAACTTGCCGCCGCTCTTAACCGGCCCGCCTGCGTTTCGGTCTCCTAGAAAATTCGAAACGCTCAACAGGACAAGAAAACCATTCCCATGTTGAGAAAAACCGTTGAGTGTTCCCCGTTGAGAAAAACAAGCCCCCAGAACTTGACACGAAAACGGTTTGTCGCTCCAAATGAGAACACCATGACCAATAAAAAATTAATAGATAACCCATAAAACACTTGGTATGGGTGAGGTGAGTCAAACGCACGACAGCACGAAACTCTTGAACCAGGCACGTTGATTGGCTGCACTGCATTGTGGTGGTCTCGCCAGTCAATACGCTCACGTGTAAATCAACCAGCCAATTAGCAAGTGTGCGTGAACCAGTGTGCTTGACTACCTCACATGGTTATGAGTTCAGGGATTTGCCAAACTTTTTAGAAAGCAGATCAAAACATGGATGGAAAAATTTAAAATGGAAAAATGCATTGCTGGACCAGCTGCAACCATCAGAGGGTAGTATTATTGGCAGAAAAAAAACAAAATGCAATTCAGCAACCGCCAATACAACATGCAGAAGCAAAACAACGCACTTATTTAAAAAATGAAAGAGGTTAGCTGATTGGCTGCATTCGAAAGCACCCCACAGCGCCGCTGCTATGAAAATGCAAAACATGGAAGTATTGATTAAACATAGAAGTTAGAAAACAGAAAGTGATAAATGCGCTAATTTGACCATTAAAAACCGCCAAAAATTATCTTTAAGTTAGGAACAAAAGTAAAGTACTGAAAATCACAGCAATCGATTGGACGACAAGCAAACCACAAGGCAAGCAATAAGCAAAAAAGGAAATAGTCAAGTTCTAGTCTGAAGGCCGTGCCTGTACAGTATGTAATTTCCCACCAACAGAGAAACGCGCTGGCACTCATTAGCGCGTGTACCAATGTGTTCATCACAGTGCACGATCGTCAGACAAGGACTGCAGAAGAAAAACCAAAAAAATTTGCAAGCCATGCAAAGTTCAAAGATCGCACAGTTTTTGTTGAGCAGCACGGAGACCGTCTTCGGTGAAAAATAGCTGGACGCCCCGTTTCACGCAGTGTGTCGGGGGCCATGCTGACTTTCGGTCTGTTCAGTTTCCTGACGGCACGCGCACGACGAAACGTGATTGTGTGACGGACGCCTTTGGTCACCGTTTTCAATCGGTCCTCTGGGAGTGGACGTGTTTTTTGAACAAAATTCCACGTGGCAAAAATTCAATATCTTGTGAAAAATGACTCTACTTACAGTACCGTTAGTCGCTTTTACGGTTTGGCTGAATTTGAATGACTGTTTTTTGAGAACTCAAATTCCAGCCAACCAAGAAGCAAATGACAAGACAGTAAAGACGTGCAAACACAAAAAAACGCAACAAAAAAGCAAACATGATGAATGTGCAATACCCCACAATCTGACCGAATAACTACCAACCTAAATAAAGTCCTTGTTTGAAGACTTAGCAGTTTTTCAGCACATATATTTTTCAGCCACTGCGGTGCAATCAAACACAAGCACATCAGCATACATTTGGTGCACATGACATGTGATTAGAACTAAACAATGCATTCGCATCCTGTGCCAAGTGTTTTTGTGACTGTGTGACAAGAGAAATTTTCATCAGATAAAAAACACTGGTGAAATGAAAACTGCACGGTCTTCAGACAAGGACGTTACCAAATTGAGCACACAGGCTTCGACGTGGCGATTCATTTTGCCGTCTAGGTTCTGTGATCAGTCTCCGTTGAGACTGTGGTGTTCTTGTTGGGGTGTTCAAGGCACCGGCCCCCTGAATGGGGCGCATCTCAATTTCTTCCGGCTCGCTTTCATTGCGAGAACATTTTCGCGATCGGGAACCGCTCGTTGTCTTTGGGAATCGTCTGCAGTTTGTTTTCTGGACCCAGCTTCAAGAAGTGCAAACTGTGACGAGAAATGAAAAATGCTTGAAGGTTGGTATGGTACTCTTCTGACTATTTAGATTACTGCGGTTACATACAACAAGAACCCCAAGTGGTTGCTTACAAATTCTTAAAGCCTGCACCCAATCAGTACACACTTGCAGAATTCTCCTCCTTCCTCACTCGTCAGTCACAATCCGATTGAAAACTGCAATCTTGCAATTCAGGCAATCAGCAGAGCAGTTCACAAAAAAGCCGCCAGTCCTTCAAGCTATTCCACATCTCTTCACAGCCTTCTCAAAACCGGGTCCTTATGAGGTGAAGCTCGTTTCGTCGCAAATTTCTTCCACCATTTTTGTTTCGACTGCTTGCACAACAGATGGCGGGGCGGAATGGCGGCGGCCCTACCGCGCACGTGACACTTGTCCTCGAGACAACAGAGCGACAGTTGTTCGCGTGCCCTGCGCAAGGCGTCGTCCCTCAAGTCCGCCAGGTACCAGTGCGCCATTCGGGCGACCGGCTTTTTCTTACACGACAGATTTCCATGGCACGGCTGGAAAAGTGGTGACCATTGGAAAACGGTTAGCAGGGGAAATCGGTTGAGCAAAAAAAAAACGGAGTGCAAGAAAGGTTAGCGAAAATGGATAGGGACCAATTTTTGAGGAGGTAATCAGAATTGGAGGCAGAAAATTGAATCTTTTAGTCACCGAAAATTTTGATTGGTTCTTTGAGGTGTCTGTCCAATACTGATTCGCTCAAAATTAGTCCAGTGAGTTTCGTGAACCGCTAAAGCAGAGTGCAAGCAACATGGGTAAAGACTAACATGCAGTTTAAAGTGGAGGTCAACATGCAATGGTGCGAGATAAGAAAAAAGAGCACAACCAAATTCCACCACCAAATCCTGTTCTCAACTTTGTCGAAAACACATCATCAAAACTCTGCATACCATGCACAAACTTGAACCCTGGAAAAGTTTAAAAAAACGTTTTAAAAACAGTGCATCTTAGTTTCAGGCAAATTGCAATCCAAAAGCACACACTCAGTTTTGAACACAGTGCAACAGTGCGCAACTGTAACGAACAGATTGGCACTTTTTTCTGATCCAGAGACAAAATGTGACCAGAAATCAGCATCAACGCATAACAAAAAACTAGCAATTGCCATTGCATTCGTATTTTTGCAGGCATATTCACGGCAAGTCACACATTTTGCATCCCACACACTTCCGCGGTGCACAAAAAAGCATGGGTTAAATAAAAAATAAGGCACTGCAGAAACCATTTTAGTTCCGACAAAAAGGCGCGCGGGACAACGTTTGATTTTGAACAAATCATTCATCAATTTTTCTGTAATGTTTTGAAGCAAATCAACAGTCAAAAAATAAACAGTCTTATTTTAAAACAACGTGAATTGGTATAAAATGAGTTTAATGGGCAGATATGTTTTTCAATTTTCCAACTTCGCTTGTCGAAAGTTTCAGCGTCACAAAAGTTCGTCCTTGCAAACAGCATAACAGCAAAAGAACTCACGAATGAACAAAAACCAAATTATCAAAAAAAATTATTCCACCAACCTTGTACTTGAGATCGAGCCCGGTTTTATTGACCATCCAGAACGGGCAGTACAAGGACACGTCCATGTGTCCGCGCGCTGCACTGCAGTGCAGACCGAATGTCTGAAAGAAAACAATCAGCAACCATTGTCATACAACTGAAACATTTTGAACATTGATGATTAAGAAAATTACAGCAAATCAGCATTGTTTTGTTTGCGGTAATCATTCGATTTACCGATTGGTTGACATGTTAAAGTTACAATACGTGACGACATGTAAATTCATTCAAACATTCTGATTTTCACATCTTTCGCTACACGCATCAACCGGTCCTGCCCGATTAAGCAGGCACTGTAGACTGTAAACTGTAAGTCACACTGAATGTTCGTTCTCTGAACTTGAACACAATTTTGATAAAAAAAAATTAACCAGAACTTCGAGTTCAACAATTCATTGCGTTCGTTAACGCAAAACAAATACCGCGGTAAAAAAATCTACTGCACCAAACACCAATGCATAAACACATTTTGCTCGAAACTGACCATGTCACTGATGGCCACTTTCTCTTCGGAATGTGTTTCCAGCACCGACAATTCCGGCGGCCTCTCCTCCAATTGAAAACTGCCCCGCCAATCAGCGAAGCCGGCTGCGATCTGAAAGAACAAAAATGAGAAATTTGGAGCAAATGCAGTCTTGGACCAAGAAATGACACAATTCAATAAAATAAACAAATGAATGAAATTACCTGCACCCCAAGGACACTGCTTCCGGGACGGACACTGTACAAGGGGCTTGACTCGCCACCCTTCAACGTGATCGGATCGGTGCGCTGCAGAAATAGAACACACGTGAATTAGAGATTAGAACACTCAGACCAGGTAACCAGTAAATATGTGAGAGGATTTACTTTGCGGACGAACATGTGGATGACAACAATGTGAGCGTGCGTTTTTTCTTATTCAACGGTCGGTCTATCGAAAATTCAGTCAAACCGGCATCAAAAAGAAAAAAGCAAACAGTGAAGACGCACCGGTGCTGTCAAGGTGACCGCCAACGGCAAGGTGTTGTGAAAGATCACTGGTGGTCGCAGATGAATGCGATAGCACTGACTTTGCAGCGACCGTCGCGTGGTGTTCTCGAAGTAGGCCGATTGCAGCTCCACACAAGCCTGCAACGAAATATGGACAACATTAATTGTTGGAAAAGGAAAAGTGAACGAAAAAATTGAAAAGACTGGAAGCGAATTTTTGTGTGCACAATTGCTCAGTTTGGCCGACGCAAACAAGCATTTCAAAAACAAATCTGAGCAGCAGAACCAACGTCAGAAGGATGCACTAAATCAAAAAAGGAATCAGCCAACACAAACGCCCCCACTTTTATAAAGAACTCCTTCTTCGAGCTTGTTGAGGATGCTGCACAACAGAGCAACTGCTCCGTGCGCACGTTGCCGCTGAAATCGTGCCAGGCCACACCCTCGGTCGATGGGTCAAAGCTGAAACAACACCCACATAAACACACTGTGTTGTGTTCCTAAATTGCTTTTGACTTCAATGACAATTTCAAATTCCAACCGAGTGCAATCAATCAACGAGTGTTCTACGTTTCGCGGCTTCAGTTGAGCGGTCATCATCAGGAACAATCTCTCCCAACAACGTACAACTTGCTGCTGTGATCAGCAATCGCTCACTTTTCGCCAGTCGGTTTGAAATAGAACTGCTGTGCGGCTGCGTACACCGCGACCAGCGGCACATTCAGCGGGCGGGCGGCGACGGCGGCGTCGGCCTGCTCCAGACGGCCGCAATCCTGCAGGTTCGTGTCCACCTGCGTGAACATCTCCATCGGACTCGCAATGTGGTTGACGACCTGCACAAGAAAAACAGACTCACTCGAGAATCAGTTCAGTCGGATTTTATTAGATCAATGAAAACTGAACAGAGCATAAACAAACTTTCTGGAACAAATTTCTGATTTGCTACTGAGTTTGCGGCTGGCAATCAGCTGTTCGCACAGAAAGCCGAAATTCAAAGTTAGCAACACGCTGCATATGTCAAACGCAAATGCAACAAACCAAGCGCATTATCACAATGCTTGATGCAACTTTATTCTCAAGGTCAACCAAACGAAAGTACGTCAACAACAATTCTGCCGCACAACACCGACCTGCAACAACGACCTGAGCGTGACGAGTTTCCTGCCGTACTCACTGGTCACGTGCACCACCAATTGCCATTGTTCGCCAGTTGACGTCACTTGCGACGGCAGGCCGAACGTGCGAATGTCCGCACGAGAGACGTTCACTTCACGGACGGTGTTCATCGTGGGAAACTGAGAGAAACCGTGGGAGAAAGCTGATTTGGTGATCGTAGGAAACAGCATAAAAAAGTGCTTTTGCGAAGACCTCACTCAACACTTGTGTTCAACTTCCACACAATCTGAATGCCACACAACTGTCAACACACACAGCGACAGTATGCACTGTCACGCACTCGCATGCGCGCCAGTGTGTTTGTGTGTGAGTGTGCGCCGCCCAAAGTGCGAGGTTATCGTACCTCACACAATTTTTTTATGAGATACAGAGACCGTTCCTGCCAGAACACGCGCTATTCAAAAAATTTCCGGTCTCGACGCTCAAAACGATTTGGCGACGCATGCAAGCCTGATTGTCATCAGAGAGGTTCAGTAGAATTGAGCACTGACCCTGAGCACCAACGTAGCGGTGCCATTGTTCTGTTGTGCCGCGAGAAACGACGGCTCGGCCATTGTCGCCGTCGTCACGTTCATCGGAGTTGAGGCTGACTTGCACATGGCCGTTTTCTTGCGACCAGACAGATCCATGAACGCTAGGTCGCCGAATTCAACCTTCATCGTCTTCGCACCGGCGTGCTGCGACGGCGACAGCTGCAATGGGAGAGCAGATGGGGGAGATTTGGGAATATTGGGCAAGGCTATTGGAAACCTAGATTTTTTGAAATGTACGACTGTGGTCGTTCACCTGCAACGAATCACTGTTGATCACTTCAATCGGTATGCCCGTGTCGTTGCGAATGACGTACGCTGAGCTGCCAGGCAACGCGCGACCTGCCGATGGTGCCACGTTGTTGGCCGCTTCGCTGAATGCCTGTCGGCGAAAGGCGTGAACATTCAGAATTGCATTCATAAAGTTCCTTTAGCAGCGCGTGTATACCGCCTTAATTCTTTGAAGTAGAAAAAATGCCAGAGAACATTGCGGTTTGAGGAAATCGCCCCAATTTTAGGGACAATATACCGCCGCACAGGTGTGTGCATCACATTGACTAGCTGCATAAAAAGCCAGTGCAAGTGCAATCTAGATCAGTGAAATGAACTGCAAAAAGAATATCGGCTGATGGCAGTCGGCGCATGCAACGCAGTTTACCTCGCCGAGTCTGGTGAGCATTTCCAAGCACGCCTTCGTGACCGTCATCTGCAGCATTTCGGTCGCAAACAGACCGACGGTCGTCTTCGGCGGCAACGCGCTCACGTCGTCGCTGTCAGTCGCGTCAAGGTCACTGCAGCAAATGGGGCGAGTCGTTGCAGACTAGGATGAGAGCCGTACAACGGTGTGACACCGCAAGGGACAGTTAAGTGTTCTACTCTTTATGGAGCGCAATAATCAAGCGCTGTAACAGTTTATAGTTTCAGAAGCCCGCCAAGTCCGTGGAGAAAACGTTCGCACGCAAATCAGTGTTGGTGTCCAAAACCTCACCTGTTCTGCTGCACGTGCAGACTGAGTTCCCAGGCTTTCATTGTGCCCGATTTGGTCGACTCAACCGGCTCTATTAGCGGCTCCCAAGCCGACAGTGACTCGTTGAAGTAAGACACCTGAAAAAAGATCAAGGTGTTACACAAAGACAATGGCTGAGAGAGACCTAATACAATAGCAATCATACTTCTGCATATCAGCAGCACCCTACAGCTGTAAATCAACTGATCACTGATTGGTGGTGCCCAGTTCGATGCAGCCAATCGGCATGCCACGACTACCCAAATCAAATTGCACATGTTTCACAGTTTTGACAGCACCTGCAAAGTGACCGTGGCAGTGGCTGTCAATCGACTGGACCAGTTCGAAGCGTCTGCCTTCAGTGAGCTTTCAACGACGATCATGGGCACCGTCCTACGCTCCACACCGGCCTCGACACGAAGAACGAGTGAGTCGAGGTTGAAGATCAACTGAAATACCAAACGGGGGAAACGTTGGCCACTTATTTTGGTACGATTACAAGTGTCAAAAACTAAAGGAAACGAAAACAAAGTTTTTCACAAGTAATCGCAAACCTTCTGCTGCATTTGCGGCAGTATCTCCAAGGATTCGTCAAGATCCAGCTCCATCTCAGTGGCTTCCAGCGCATCCTCCGTCGGCAGCACACCCTGTAGGAACCAGTGTTGTTCCGGATTCAGCAGTTTTTCATCCCAAACGCCTTGCCGAGGCGTAAGGCGTGGCCGACGACTTGACTGCGAGCTTTGGTCCTGCACAAAATTATTTTTTGGTTCTTTTTTGAGAGATTGATTTTGATCAATACCGTTTTTGCATGCGATAGATGGATGATTGAGCAGCGACATTTGATAAAACTTTTGATCGTTTTCTGAAGTATAAAGACTCGAAAACCAAAGTTATTAATAACAGAGTAAACAGCATGGATAAACCGAAGTTTTACCCATTGATTCCCACCATTGGGAACATTCTTGGGAACGCAACGTTCACAAGAACTACAGGAAATATGTGCTTCCCCTGCTCGCTGCAACGTTTAGTTACTGTTTACTCTGTCTCACTGTGTTGCGTTGTGCACAGCACTCTAGAACAGTGCTATAAGCGATGGAAAAACTACGAAAACAAAACGATCGGAAATGGACATCAGGCACAACAGACTGAAATCCGAAACAGATTTCTTTTTTAGCGGCTCCAAAACAACGCAATTTTCAAATGAACACATGCGACAAAAATACAAAAAGTTGAAGAACACGGCACACGTGCAATGGCAATGACACACTGAAACAAACAGCTTCTGTAATGTTGAGTCACGGACAGCATGTCAGACAATCACATCAGACACACGTAAACTGTATTTTTGATCATTTTGACCGTAAATTTGATTCTTCAATAAAAATACGTGCAATCGAACACCAAAAAATGCGAAAGCTAATCAAACTATTGTTTCTAATCTAACTAATCTTTTGCACTGCATGGAATATACGGGTTACCTTGATCCAGTAGCGGTCGCTTTCTTTTATCTACCGGAAGTAAATTTTAGTAGTAAAAGTTAGACGAAGATACTGAAGCATTTCTTGTCAGTATGAAGAGTCATTCTTGTATAATTTAGCGCAAGAAGCTTGTGGAAAACAGATGAGTAAAACACGACAAGCAAGTATTACAAGAAAAACGCAAAATCTGCAAAAAAGTCAGTCGCTGCAGTCAAACACACAAAACGGACAGTCTGGTTTCGGAGATATTCAAATCTTCAACCAACTACTTTTTGACCAATTAGCGCACATGATTTCTAAAGCAAACCAATGAAAAGGGTTTACAAAACGCGGCAGCAAAAAGTGTCTGATCAGCTTAAAGCTTGTTAGTGCCACCACTATCTTTTGCATGACTCGGCAAAAAATCTGAAAAACGTCTGAAACAAGCCAAAACAACGAAAGAAGCTCTGCAAATAATGAAACAGATGCCAACCTCAGCAGCAGAAGTCATTTCCTTGGAAACGGCACTCAACAGTCGCACAATCGGAGGGCTCACTTTCAGCACAACGTCCGAAACACGCACATCCACCATCTGGCCGTTCTCGGGGCTGGTGTTGCTCAGAAGGCTCATGTTCACTGGTTTCAGCACCTGCCAATTGGAACATTCACATCGAACTGCAGCACTCAAAAGATTAAAACAGACGGTCACACGGAATCGGTCAACAGAAGTCACTGTCACGGATTAATGCTTTGATTTACACGTTTTACAACTTTACATCGGTGTTTCAGTTGTCAAAACAACTTTCAGACCATACTTCATTCTTACTGTGCGAACTCCCTGTCAAACTTGGTTGTAAAAAACTTAGAGCCATCTTCCTGTCAAACTTGGTTGTAAAAAACTTACAGCCATCTTGAAACTGTCGCGTTTCGCCTCACTATAATAGCTGGAGAACACTTCAAAGCCAGTGACAGACGCACGCAGCTTGTCACCATCGGGGCCCGTGTCGAGCACTGCTTCCGCTGTCAGGCGCACAATCAGAGCCTGCAAACGCACAAAGCACATGTGAAAACGTGTGAAGTCAGGTGTGCAAGAGGCTTCATTGAAGCTGCGAAAGTCTTTCCATAGACGCCGTGCACTTTCATGTCCGCACGGTGTTTTCTGACCGTTGTATCTACAAACTGAAACAAACACACTGCCAACTGTCAAGTGATTTCGCATGCGTGCCTGCAAGGTTCTGCTAGATTGAAATGACATCACGCGCGAAACGAAAAGTGCGTTTCAACAGAGCAACGGTCACGGGGCATGAAAACCTTTGATCAGACAAATGAACCAAATTATCAGTGACCTGCGAAACGTCCGGCCGCATCGCATCTTCAATGATCAACACTTCTGGATCCCTGATCTTCGCATGCACACTCAGACGAGGCTTTGAGGTCACTGCTGGTGGCGCTGGTAGATCTGAAGAAAAGGTCAACTCGAACCGAAGAAAATCATAAACCGAGTAACCAACTAAATCAAACATCTTTTAGGTAGCTTTCTTTAAAATGCAGCAATGAAAAAAAAATTATGTCGATGCTACCTGGCGGTGATTTAGCAGCACTTGTGCTACTGCTGCTGGCGGCGGCTGTTGTACTAGAAGACGCCGTTTTCGTGGGCACATCTGGCGCCGGTGATGGCTCTGCTTTTGGCAGAGTGAAAAATTTTGCCAACGAGCCGAGGAACTCGGGGCACAAGGTCAGGAACAGCGGACACGTCTCTAGGTTCACTGAAACACAGAAGCTAAATTTTAATTCCACCTGAAAAGTTACCGGAAAAAATTACGAGTTTCTTATTCAACTAAGACCAACCATCCTGATCGCCAGTGCGTTGCTTTTTCACGCTGATTGCAACCAATTTCTCCTTCTCGAATCCGGCCTTCTTGTCCATCAATCTGGCAAAAAAATTGAACAAATACAAAATGCAATAGTGAACGTCATATTGACCATTGCCATTCATCAAGGTTTCGTATTTACTAAACAGGAATTTCGCGGTTGTGAGTGTTTGACTGTTCAGAAACACAAAATTGACATGGCGCCCGCTGCAACACTACGATACAAACTCCGAATGAAACTGGAGTTTGGCATGCTCGGATTTCTGGAACCCGGCGGGGGAGTTTTGAAATAATGCAAACAAAAAAGCTTGCCAACTGTCTGCTCAGTAGCCGTTTGGCAGTGGAGTCAGTCAGTCAGTTGCACAGGGAACGCCCCCCCCCCTTTCCAACTCACCTTGTGACGGCCACCTGCGTGTTTCGCTCGTCGTCCATAATAAACGTGTTGAGTGAAACATCAGCGACCATGGAGTCGTCGTCGTTGATTGTGCCGGCCGCCGTGAGCGCCAGGATTTGCAGACACGCGAACGAACGCGACTGATTGCGAGCGACCACACCGCTGTTGTCGTCCTGCGATCGGGGCAGCCATGGGCAAGCAATTGAGCGAAAACAGCAGAGAACAGTGAATTGGAAAATGCACCCACAATTCATTCGAGCGATACTCACACATCGCCTGAAAGATGTCACGGTGTGGTGGAATGTGGTGCAGTGGCGGCCATGCGATGGCCCGGTCACAGCCGAAAAATACTCATCTGTGCACACCGCAACTGTGCATGGTGGCACTGCACCACGCTCCAGCACACCGGCGCACACAGTCGTGCGTGACATGCCTAGTCACGACAGAACCAACACCTGCTGCAAGCAAAACTACCAATTTCAACCCAGCACCCACCCTGAAAACACCACCAATCGCAACCAACACCAACCAAGTCCGACGATCCCGTGTACAGTCGAGCAGCGAGTCCCTCGATGTCGACATCGAACGTGATTCGTTTCGAGACCACCGCTACCGTATCGCCGGTCGGTTTCGTGCGTTTTTCGCCGTGCGTCTCCGCAATCACAGTGCTGGTCGTCGCCGCACTCGGCGGCTGCGTTCGCTCGTTCCCAGAGGACGCAACTGTACAAATTGGGGTAATGGGGTGATTTTGGGTAAATTACAGGGTAAAAAAACTTCTGGGCAAAACGTTCCTGCTCACAATTCCGTTCAGGTTTACTGTTCTAGTTTAAATAAGAAAATGAAGCACACAAACAATACAAAACTGCGTTCAACGAACCAGAGTGCGTCCTGCTGAGTCCCACCCTCGCTGGCTTGTCGCCGGTGGCCCCAGCGACCGCAACCGCCCGCGCCGGTGGGGGCGGAGTGCCCTCTTGCAGATTGCCGGCCAGCGTTGCCATCAGCATCGCGTAGTCCTCTTGTGTTAGACTCATCTGAGCGAGCTCACATTGTTTCGTCATCCAAAATTTTTGCACATCAAAATATAAGTATTGCTAAATACTAGGGTTGGTAAGAAATCGGTATTATAAAGAGTTGTAGCAATGGTTGTTATTTTCAAATTTGAGCCGAACAATTAGTCAAGCAGACCGGAGTGTCGTGGTAAAGCCTAGAGCATTAACAGACTTTTATCTGCGGCAGTTTGCCATTGACCGCGATTTCCGGTGCATCCTTGCACGAGTCGAACGTCAGATTTCGTTTCACGTTCAGGATGAAGGTCACTGGTTCGAGAAGTTGACATTCGGTGACCACCGAACAAGCGTCCGATGAGAGGATTGCGCTGCAACGAGAGAACACAATGCTCACTAAAATGTTGCGTAAATGCGTTTGAAAGTGTTTTGCCAATGTGGCTTGGTCACGATACAATTTGTGAGATAATGAAGTGAAGTGAACAATCCGACTTGCAACGCCTATCTGGGTTCATGAACTGCATGGCATCATTCAAGCGGAATCAGGATGCGGCAATGCATGCTAAACAAGCAGTAAACATATACAATAATCCAACCGCGCCAATTTCATCTCTCTCAGTGTCAGTTCCATGTTCTCAATAATCATTGGACCTGATTTCGTTTTCGTCGATGTGAATGCGTTCACAAGCGATAGTCGACCTGAAACACAGTTTCTTTTGTATGAGTCTTGATCACTTCAAAACGCAAACTCTTGAACAGATATGTATAACAGCCAGGCGACCAGGCGCGACCGAATAACTGCAATAATAACCGACCAATCACCATTCTCGCAACAAAAGAAACCAAAGCTGAAAGCACCGCATATTCTGCAGCAGCCCCCCCCCCTCAGTCCAACAACACTTCCAACAGCCACACCACTCACCCAAGTCCAAGTACAACGCCTCGAACGAGTCAGACTGCTGCGGCACGAGCACCACGGGCGCGTTCAGGTCGACGTCGAGTCGCAGCTTCGGCGGTGCCTCCTTGATTTGTTTGGCCGCCTCGGTCGCCGATTCAGCGACGGCGGTTGCTGCTTGCGCTGCGGCTTGCGCGGCTGCTGCTTGGAACGGATGCGCCCAGCACTGCAAAAACGGTCTTTTATGGGTTTTACAGTGTTTTTGTGCATATTTGTCTGTCTGATGTCCGTCCTAAACTGAATGTGATTTCAAGCTTTGTTGAAAACTTTGCGTTCAGCCAATTAGCACGTTGAGGTACGAATGTAATGATTTCAGGTTGCAAACAAACCAGCCGACAACCGCAGCACGTGCGCGGCAGTGAGTAACATTGGTTGTTACTGCTGGTTTGTAAAAAAAAGCTCACGGTTGTCTGTTTTCAGACCAACACTTTGCCTCAACCGATCCTATCACAACGCAATACAAAACGTGAAAACCAAGCAATCACTGACGAGCATGCGATTGAGCCACGCATTCAGGAAAACGAAGCGCATCTCATTCAGACGCAACAGCACCGCCATGTCAACGTCGTCGGCAGACATTTGCGTCTTCTCCTGAAATCAACGGTGAGAGTGACTGCAAGTGTCTGATGTCAAGTGCACAATTGATTTTGCATCGGACAGTGAGTGGTCGAACTAAAACCGTCCAGTGGGTTAGGATTCCATTGGCGAAAGTTGTATCGGACCAGCAACTGCCGGGTCTCAGAGACAAAAAACGGATGAACAACAAAAAACACGCAACCTGTGGCGTTCGATTCCACTGGGTCACTTGCACCCTGAGCATGTCGCCTTCGCCAGACACGGACAGAATTTCGGAGTGTTTCGCGGGTGGCGTTGTGTCGACAATGGAAACAACGGACAACGCTGCCTGCACGTCCGTGCGGTGCTTCTTCATGACCACGTCAGCACGAACGCCTGAATGCAGTTGCGTTGTTTTCTGGCAGTTTGGTTTCAGTTGCCCAAGAGTAATGCCAAGACAATTACTCGGAAGAGACGCCAGTTTGGAGATTGGTTTTTTAATGTTCGATTCAGTTTATGCAAAGTTACACGCGCTGTCGCACAAGATCGCATGATGTGCCAGTGTGTTGTGACAGTGCTGCACAAAATCTTATCTGCCGCGTGCATGCGTGCGCTTACCATCGACGGCCAGCACACTGGCGATGGACGTGCTGCTGCCGATGACCACCTTCACAGCGCCCATCCTCGCGAGCACGTTCATTTTGATGATCCGCTGCTCGTTTGCCTCGTCCGCTTTTTCTTTCAGCTTTCTCGCTCGTCTGGACGCGGATGGACGGCGGGTTTTCGATGGGGTGCGACTGCGCGCTGGAAGAAACGGGGAAATGGGCAGTGGATTTGCTGGGTGGGCACGACTGTCAAGGCACTGTTTAATTTGCAAGTCTGATTTCAAATGCGGAAATAAGATTGCAGAGAAAGAGCATTGTCCCGAGGGGAAAAACAGCGAACGTAAACCCTCACCCCTCACAAGACTGAAAAGCCGCAAAAAATGTAAACCAAATAATAAAACCGCCACTTGGATAGTCCACTTCCGAAAAACAAACGAAAAGTACAAAGGATTCAATAAAAAATAACGACCAACAAGACTGTAACCTCCGGAATTTTGCTGAAAAACAGTTTGTTTGCCTGTTTCTCAGGAACAAAAACAGAAATCACGCGAACCACCCCAAAAAGCCGCAAGCAACCCCCTCCCCCAACAGTACATCGCAGCGCAGCCGTGACCGAAGCAATGGAGCCCACAGAACTTCTCCGCGAGCGCCTGCTGCTTGCTCTGCTCAGTTGGCCCTCCACTCCGCCGGCGGCGTCGGCCGCAGCCACTGGAGATGCAGTGTGCTTGCACTGAATTGGTGCGAAAAACGGGCATTTCCTTCAGATCGGGTGATAACGTCAGCACCAAAAGACCTCCTAGGAATTAAAAAAGGCCAATGTTGTCGAACGGTCACCACCTGAACATCAGCGACGCGCTTCTGCAGCTGTATGGCGAACTGCTGCAACTCCATGAGCGCCTCGCGATGCAGGCCAATGTTCATGCCGTCGAACGTCACCGTCAACTTTTGCTCCGTCAACTTGTAGTCGGACTCGAATAATGGCGACTGGCGGTTGGCCTGCGAACGAATGAAAGCACTAAGAACAGGAAAGCAACAAAATGTGCTGGTTGGTTTGCCTATGAGTGTCCAAACATTTGATTTGCTTCATTGTTTAATTTACATGTTTGAGGAATACAATTCTAGGATACACAAACGCGTTTACCTGCACAAACTCCAACGACAACAGACGTCTCGATTTATCTTCACGGTTCGCACTTTCAACAATGTAAAGTGGGGCTCGCTCACGTTCCATGCCTGCCACATTGAAAATATGATTTTTTAGATTTTTTCATCACAATAAATAGTGAACAAGTAAATCTTCAATCGTTTCTCAACTCTCACTCAACAAAAATACACCAAACCCAATTTCGCACGCTATAATTTCCTTTCAAGATTGTGTTCAACAGTATAAACCGAAGTGCCCCAAGCACTCACTGCTGTGCACATGGTTGACGAGCTCCATGTTTCCCATGTAGGCGCTTGCATGAATGTCGTGCGCGCGCAGTCGCAGTGCTGCACCGAGCCGATTCACCACAGCACTGACGTACGCCTGCTCCGTGGCGTTCTCGTGGTCGCCGTGACGACGCGACACGTGGATAGAGATCTGGCGCAAACGTAGCAACTGCTTTGAAGAGCGTGCGTATCAGATGCTGCCCAGCTGTACACTCACACTCACACATACACACAGACATACAATGCAGGCCATGTGCCATTGTGGAACTGTGTTATTTTTGTTTGCGACAATTGAGTAAACTCGGCATGGTAAGACAAGCTGAACAGAGGAATAACCAATGGCCGAACCAGTGCTGCTCACATTTTCCATCTCAAATCTCATTTCCATCTGCGTGATCTGTGCAGCGAGCATCGCGTCTGGCTCGTCAGTGCTCGTCGTCTCTTCCTCGCCTTCCGTTTCACTTTCATCGCCTTCAATTGAGAAAAACTTGATTGATTTTGCGATATTGATAGCTAGGGAGAGCCGTAAACCAGTCGGCCTTGTAACGAAGTGTAAATAATAGTTGGACAGACCTTCGCTCAACTCATTTGCTTCCATGATTGCCCGCATCTTGGCACGCTGACGCACGTCAGGTTCCTCGAACAGGTGCAGTTCCTAAAAGTTCTTTGTCTTATTGAGTCTGAATTCAATTATCAATTCGAAATTCAAAAATTGTAGTCGCCACCACATAGTGAGTAGTTACACGGAGATTCGAAAAATTCGCTGGCGTTCCCTGGCGTTAGCCGGAAAACGTTGCTTTGAGCAAAAGAAACCACGTGCCCCTTTTCGGACCAGAACTTTATCGATTCAAATCTGAACACACATGCAGTCGCTCGTCTTCGGGCGACGGCGGCGGCGTGGGGATGCTGAGCAGCAACTCCAACAACTGCAACAATCGATGATCGGACACGTTCACGGTGACGTCAGGCAGGCGGCCGCACAGACGCATTCTGAGTAGAAAACGCAGTTTGCATTTGGCTTTTTCAATCAAAAGTTTCTGTTTTCCATTTCCACCACGATTTCAGCCTACTGATATGCTAACTGGGTGGACTGGCGGAACACTATTGTGAACGAATCAAAGAACAGCAAATTTCGGAGCTGGTTGCGTTTCAATTCAAAGACAAGACAAAGTCGGCAAATCAGTCGCTTCATTGCATTCATTCGTTTGTTTCATTCATTGGTGAAACCAATTGAATCGAGCTATTTTACAGGACATCGTCCAAAAAACAATAAATGCACATCACGCATTGAATGACTCACTGCGACAGCTGCACGTCGCGGACTGACGATTTTTGAAGCATGATTTCAAATGCCATTGGTTGCAGTAGGTGGTTGCGTGATGCTGGCTTTGATAATGACTCGTTCCAGTTGTCACCTAGAAAGCCAGCAAAAGCACGTGAAAAATATCATGGGAATGTGGTTAAAACTGCACCAGCCCAGTCACAAATGAGGATTTCAAGTTCCCACAAAGCGCAGCAACGAACCAGCTGCTGCGTACAGTATCTGCACCTTCTCCAGTTTTATCCTGAAGTTGTCATATGCCTGGTCCATCAGACTCGCCAGGCGGGCATCCTGCAAGAATAAAATATACTTGACTTGCTGAAATCAGACTAACTGCGACTGTGGGCTGCTAACAGAACAGAGACCATCGAAAATTACGCTATTTTCAGAATTATATGTTTCATTTGCATCACAACAAGCATAACAGCACCAAAGAATGCCGCTAATCCACTAACGTCCGGCTTTTCAATCAACGTTCGATCGAGCTGGTCAGCGTCCACAGTGGTCATCGACAGACGACCAAGGTCAACCACGAGCAATGCCGAATTTCTGTGCGAAAAATTACTGAATAGCGCAACACTCGGCGGCAGAAAAAAAACTTGCTTGATACCCTACGTTTCGCTAGCCCGTTACCCTTCCGTTACACTGAAACGACACAAATTCGCTTGTGTTTCGTCAACAAAGCACACGCATACGATCGCCAATGCACAGTAACACTGCTTGCGTAACAACGGTGAGTGCGCAACTGACTTGGCATAGACGCCACGCGACGGCACAATCAACAGTGTCGGCTCCACATTGATGTCGAGCACCAATCTGCTGCGTTGTTCAACAGCGTGCGCCAGACCGGTGACCGAATGCGTCTTCACGTCCTCGTATTTCGCCATCGCCGCCGCCGTTAATCTGAAATCGAGTTTGGAATATGCGGATGGTGATTTGTTGTTTCGATGTTCAAACCCGGTATGCCGATTGGTCATCAATGTGTGATGCAGCCAATCAATCACCAGACGAGCCTAAAATTTCTAAAAAAACGTACAAACGCACTGATTCAATCTGACGGACTGCGGTGGCCGGAAGACCTCTGCCAATCGATTGACGGTGTGCGCGTGGTAGATGACGTAGAGCGGCTGTGTGCGCAGTTGCACCTTTTGGTCGTACGCGCCGTCCAGCGGGTTCGTGCGCACGTCGACGCCCACCAGCGGGGGTGGCGTCTTCTTGGTGGCCGTTGTTGTTGGCGCAACCTGCACCAGAGACGGCGGCTTGCCGCTGGTGCCGTCTGCGCATGCAAATCGACTATTCAGGCGTCTGTTTGATTGAAAACAGGCGCACTGCCATCAAGATTTCGTGGTTTCGGTCCGATCGTTACGCAATCAGGACTCACAACAAACACACTGGCAGCAACCATGACTTCTGACTGTGTGTGAGCAAGTCCGGTAAACGAAAGTAAGCCAACTCAGCTGTCACTCTGTCACAACCAAACGATCGGTGCACGCGGCCGCTGCACGTTCACCCACCAGTCGGTGCCATGCCGTTGGCAGCGAGCGTTTTCACAGACGCAGTCAAATGTATCGCCCTCGCCGAGGGGCGTTGTTCAAAGTCAGCACCAATTTCACGAACGTCCAGTGTCAGCACATCCTGTTTCACTCTGTTCACAAAAAAACCGAAATTGTTGTGGATTTGGCAATATGGAGGTAGTTTATGGGATGCGGACACTTGAGACGGCAGACATTTAGTTGAAATTCGATTCGGCAATCAACTGTGGCACCATATTTCACGTACCTGTCCTTCAGATCGTCGTATACTGCGACAGCGAGCGCTTTCAATTTGAAGTTGACTATATTTTCGACAAACTAAAACAAATAGAATAAACTCTTGAAGTCGAAATCGAATAATATTATATAATATCTAAGGTAATCATAACATATTGACTACATTTCCATCTGTAACTCAATCAATTGTCCCCTGTCTCGTGATTCGCACCTCCTTCGGGTAATTAGTGGGCGGCGCGTTCTCCTGGTAGTCAATAGCCTCGAACAGTTTCGCCTTCTCATCCGTGGTCATTGCGTTCGCAAACTGTGCCCTGTAGTCGTCACCTGCTGCCGACGCATCACCAGGTTTCTTTGGTTTACCCCCTCCGCTGCCCCACGCCCAGCTGAACCAGCCCTCTTGAATGTCCTCTGCCCTGGTGAGGCCGCGGCGTTCCACCTGAAAACGCAAGTTCTTGGGCTAATTTCTGACAAATTTTTGGGGCAAAAAGATCTATCAATTTTTTGGGTTACTTTCAGATGGCAAAAAAGACAAAATGGATAAAGCCGGATAAAGTACAGACGAAAGTTCCGGAAATCGTATAATTTAGTGAAAAATAAAAACTGCAGATGCCAAAATGGCGCATTTCGTTCAAACCACCTCCAAGTCGGCCTGCTGCCGTGCGACGTTCAGGTTGAACAAGTCCAACTGGCGTTCCGCATGTTCAATGGTGTCCATCGTCTCTTTCGACGGTTTCTTCACGGTCAACTTCTCGAGCCACGCCTTCTGGTAACGTTTCACCATGGTTCGGTGCTGCTTCATGTGCTGCCATGACCAGTTGCGACGACGTCGCCGCACTTGCTCCTCGAGTATTGAGGTGTACGCGAAACGCCACCTGCAAAGTTACGCGTTATTGTGTTTTCTGCAAGGAAAGTTTTTAGTTTCATTCAGTTTCTGTCTTTTGGTTGAACAGTCGAGCATTCTTTATTTGTTTGTTTGTTTTTCGACAAAATTAGATGCCAGAAAAAAATGCACAGTTTCTGCAACTCATGATCCGCTAGCTGATTACTGATATAATTGTGTTGTGTTCCTGAGGTGTTGTAGAAACACACTGACATGTGACGTACAAGAGTGCCCGGTTTTGAGACACGGACTTTACACACACTGAAACGACCGACGAGCCAAGCCTAACCATTCTTTGTAGTGGTGTTTGTAGGTCCGCAAATCCGGTCGATATTTCCTGTATTTGCCAGCCAACGTGAATCGCTCTTGCGCCTCGAGGAATTGCAGTAGGTCTTGATACTGAAATGAACAGTGTTTTTGAGCGAAAACATTGATAAAGAAAACTACAATCTTCCATCATTTGCAACAACACTGAAAGAAATCTCAAACTCAGGCAGCCCAATCCAACCAATCAATGTGCTCAATTCAGCACACAGTCAATAAATAAGCCAGATGCAAAAACCCGTGTTCAAAAATCAGACGATTCCCACCTGAAATTTGCCGAGATGAAAGGCGACTTGTTCGACGACGACGTCAAGCAAGACTTTGGGCGTCTGGAAGTGGCTGCCGTCGGACTCCGGCTTTGGATTCAGGCGAAGGCGTGCCGTGATGTTGATTGGGCGAATCACTGACACGACAAACCGGGGACACAAATAATAACATGAAATTGGAATCTTGAAAACACCACAACGCACAATAATTGACGTTCGGCGGCGTGCTGTCGCGCGTGGCCACCCTGGCGCGCATTTTCTGCTTGATCAATTGGTTGTCCGTTTCGTCAGAGATCATGCGCGCGTCCGAGTCCCAGTACAGACAGAGCGAGTCGAGGTCGACAAGCTGAAATGCACGGCGAATGCAACGGTTGGCTGCGTGGAAAAGATGAATGTTCATTTGAGCACGTGTTCTTGGGACTGACAAACGGCAGAATTTTCTGTTCTTTCTCCTTCGGTGTGCCTTGAAACAAAACGCAAGCAGTGATGCCTGATGCTACTGCCAAGGAAACACGCAAACTATCAGCAATCAATTCAGTCAATTGGTTCCACATCCCCAGTCCCAGTGTACCTTGTAAATCAGTTTCACCGCTTCCTTAATGATCATCGGTTTCCAATGTTCGTCGGTTGTCTGAAAAAATTTCATCCATTCAATCAAAGGCTAAAAAAACGGAGCACGCTGATTGGTTCATCAACCAGGTGCCAAATTCAAATGCGTCACATATCAATTGTTTGAATCAATTCAATGTATCCAAAGACACTCTCAATCACAACTCCAATCAGCCACCGCACCTGGAAAAACAGCCCGGCGAGCGTGACGCCGGCGGCGAATGGTCGTTTTCTGTTGGCGAACTGGTCCTCGTAGCGAATGTGGATGTCCTTGATGGTGACCTGCAGATTCTTGATCACCTGCGTCACGAGTTTCTCGGCGAACCCGTCCGGCTGCGCTGACTCCTTTTCTGCTTTCTTCTCTGCAAAAGTGACGACAAAATTTGGATTTTCAGAGTTTACAAATTGCAGAGTTTGTGATAACGGATCGGAGGTTTTGGTTGATTTTTCAACTTTAACGGCTCTCTGCTGAATTGACGTAACATATCGGTGTCGCCATGCAGCACGTCGAGATACTGTCGAACACAACAACAGTGTGATCTAATCTGATCTGATCAACTGAATATGGCAACAATGATGAAAGGTTTGATAAAATGAGGGATAAAAAATTGAACCAAGGATTTTTACTGTGAAAAACACTTACTTCTGCGCTCTTTTCGCGCTTCCTCCAATTTTGCCAGCTCTGCTTGCTTGGTTGACTGTTTCTGTTTCTGCTCCTTTTCGGCATTGTATTTCAGTCCTGTAAAATTGTTGCCTTGGTTTGGTTTGGTCTCGTCTTCAGCGTTTTATGTCATATCTCAAAAGCGAATGAACGATTTTTCTCAGTTTTTTGCAGATCGTCGAAAACACTGCAAACGAATCTTGCCTTGATTCGGCACCACAAGCAAATGGAGTCCCTCGATTGTCGCGATCACCGGCTCCGTGTACAAGTTCTTCCATGGGATTTTCAGCACCAAATTTGAGAGGTAGCCGAATTTCAACTTCACCGGTAAATCGAGGTTGTCCTGAGAAAATGGCTTCGTGCTCTGCACAGTCACAGTTACATTCAGGATTTCAGTGGGGGTATTGTGAATTTGACAGCTTGAGCGAAACTCTGAACAGTTCATGCTCAATTTTGTTTTTCTCTTGCAAATTGAAAAAATTTGTCTTATCTCATAAATCCTTGCTCCCAGTTTCCACCAACAATCAACAAACAAAAAATACGTGAACTGAAACGACGACGTCGCCGGACCGAAAACTCACCAAAGCAGAAGGTCTGACGTCTAAATTTTGTAAACGGACATCTCCTAAAAACAAACAAATCAAAGTTTTCCACAAAATAAATTTACGCAACTTGCAAAACATTTATATTTACCTCAATTCTCAATTTATTTCAACTCAACGCACTCGAAAGCGGTAACGACCAAAAGCAGTCACAAAAATTTCCTAATATTACCTAATATCCTGATTACCGATATCAAACAACACAAACCAACATTTTTTATCTGTCTCCAAAAACTCACCACCCCAAATTCCGATGTTTAGTTGCGATGCGTCTAAATTCTCAACGTAATCACCGAGGAACCGATTCAACAAATCGACCACCAAACTTTCGAACACCATCTCCCGCTTTCACGGGCCAGGGGAAACAAATCTTTCAAACAAGAAAACGTAAATAAGATACCGGAACCGAAAATATTGTCATCACAACTTTTATGTTTTCCAGTTTATTATTTAGTTTGCTGTCTGAAAATAAGAAAAGACAACAAGGGTGATCTGATCCGGAAATCCATTGATGAAACACGTTCTGATCTGAGTGGAGCGGAGGGAGACCACCACTGCCCAATGAAATGAATGAAAATAGTGCTGCAAAGTGCAAATTGAAACTTTTAGTCTCTCTAGATCTAGAATATGAAATGTGCCGCCATATGGAGCCATTTGGGAGGCGTTTGCACATCAAATGTGGTTCTCATAGTTATTATGACTCCCTGATTCGGTACAAATCTCACCTGGTTTGAACTTTGGCTTTCCAATTTTTTTTAAAAAGAAAAAAAATTGTTTTTCAGCAACATCCCCCCTAGGGTTGTTAAAAAAACAAAAATCGTCATTTTTGTTATTTTTTTAAAGAAATTTTTTTTTAAATTTCAAAAATCAAAGTTGTGCTAAATCAATCAGGGAGTTCGAAGAACCACATATGATATGCAAGCGCCTCCGGAGTGACTCCCGTATGGCGGAACTTTGGAGATTTTGTTTTGGTGACCTCAATTACCCCTTTTCCAAACCGTTACAATGCCTCTTCTAGTGTTTTGACCCCCAAAACGTCACTTATTGTCCCCAGCCCAAGTGAAAATACACATACCGGCTTGAAATTCGATCAAATCTGATGATGTGTCGCGACGGCAGGACACGAAACGGCAACCAGACAACGTAACGATTGCAAACGGAGCAGCTTGGACGCTCAAATTTAGATTGCGAGGCGAATCGTCAGCTTATCTGCATCGGAAATGGTAAGCCAACCTTTGGGACGCTCAAAAACTTCATCGCAGATGTTGTATAAGCCTGAAATCAGTCGGTAAAACGGTCCAAAATCGACTGCTAAAGGTTTTATTTTATTTTTATTTTTTTTGTTGAACTTTCGAAAAATTGTGCCAAAATTGAGGTTTTCAGAGCATATTAAAGGAAAATTTTTCGAATTTAAAAAAAAATCGGCATTTTTGTTTTTTTTAATCACTTAAAAAAAAATTTGATTTTTGTTTAACAACCCTAATCCCCCCTCACCATAGTCACCAATTCCCATGCCAAAAAATCAAACAGTATTCATTCAATTCAATTCGATATGTTATTCAATTTTTATATAGTCGTAACTCATAAAACCTGTTGCTAACGGAAGGAATGAATAGAATGCCGTTTACCGACCGCGAACTGAAAAAACAATGATTCACAGAACAAGTATTGAAAGATAAAGTTGAAAATTTACGTAATAAACACCGACAAAATGTTTGATAAAAATCCAGGCATTGCTTGAATCATCGCAAAAAATAGAAAGTATGCACAAATGGCGACTGTGATGAATAAACATGAAACAACAAGTAAAAAATCTCGTGAAAAAAGAATGGCAAAAAACCGGCCACTGGAAAGGGGCTTCATTCATGGCGACTCTTCTGCCCGTTTTGTGGCGCTTTTGGTCAACTGACGTTGGCGACATTTTTTTACCAATTAACACGTTTTGTGTTTGTAAAAACTGCAGGTAGAGTAGAACTGAATAAGCTGTTACATACGTTAGCACTTATGTACTTCTGTGCTGTCCACCATCATCATTTTTGCAACTACACTCAAACTCAATGATGATAATTCGAAATAATTTATCGATATTTATTCATACGCGCTAGGCAACATAACTTCACAAACTAAGCATGCACAAAACAATATTTTCATCAATCAAAAAAAACGAAAAGCTGCACAGAAACAGCGTAACAGGATGTCAAAACGATGCCGATATCGTAGTCAAACAAGCTCAAAAGCGCGGATCAGCAGACAGAAAATCAGATTTCGGTTAGCTAAGAACCAAACCTTCACATTCAATCTCGGCACATGCAGGGAAACTTTTAGTTTTTAGTGATAAATTTCAGACGCGAGTGTTCGCCTGGCCGTGATTCCTTAGTACCAACCACCAAACCAACACAACACGCCGCCACATGCAGTTCATACGGGTTCACAAATGCAAAAGGTTTCAAACGAGCACCGGTAACAAAAAGTGGTCTAAACAGTCCGCGGTGTACCATGATAGAGACTTGATTATTGACAAATAAATGCATCCGAAAAAAGCCATCGTGGATTCGTGACTCTCAGTTTTTTTCAGCGCAGTCGAACGAAGCTTAGCTTGGTTTTAACATTTGTTTTTCGGGCCTTTGTTGGAACCGAACCTTGTCTGGGACGTATCAGGCCTCTGTTTTGAGGAACTACGGTTACATTGTACTTCTCTTCTTGAGACCTCTTCGGACTTCTGTTTTGCGTGTTCCGCGTCGTGTCCTGACACGAGAAAAAAAATGCTCACAATGCCGAGTAACTGACCAGTGATTGTTCTAGTGGCATTTACCAATTGCGATCTTAGCAATTAGAATTAGCATTCTTAACAATTTTATTTCCGAGACACGCGGCGGGACAAGACACGTACGGGAAATGAATTGGCTCATACTTTTTTAGCGTTCGTTTTGCAGCAGTTGATAAATTGGAAACCGGGTATTATAGAATTCGAATAAAAAGCGTTTTCATTCGATTCACCCGAACCGATCCTGTAGATTATGGAAACATGGCTGGCAGCAACAAATTTTTAGTTTGGGGAAAAATGCCCACATTTGTTCAGTTTGCCCGTGAGCAAACAGCATGAAACCGTTTTTTGCAACGACAAAGGCGTACATGTACAATACAATATGTATACTGTATGATATGTATAAGCATTACATTTTCTGTGCAAACAAATTTTACAAGAAAAAACATGTTTTCCGTTTTCGTTTGGTTTGTACAATCCTACAGCAATAATCGTTCGCGTTTTCCGGTCTTTGTGAACCACTGTATACATGCGAATTATTCTGCATATGGTAATTTTACTTGCGAAACCGCTCGATACATTGGACAGGGATGATGAAGAAACAACGCTGTGCGAATAAGTGCAGATGTTTTTAAAAATTTACATATCTGGGGTACAAATCAAGAACTTCCCAGTTTTCAAGCTTGTTTGAACCTTCAAGTGAAACAGCTTGTTAATGAGTCAGTCAGCACTGCATCTGATAAGACAAAAAGAAATTAAAAATAGCCACCTGTTGACTGTGCTGGTCGCTGGACTACTTGTATCTGTGGTTCGGTGGCTCTCTTTGCCATGAAGCCACGTGGTTCGTCTTGTCTTGTATGATTTTTGCCTATCTCGACCGTGTTTCGCGCGTCTCTCGTGAAATCCCCGAAAACTCTAGCTATGTATCAGTAACTAACTTTTGTCCTTTTCTATTTGAATTGGCTGTCTCTGAAGATGCCACGGGGCTATGCCATAACTGTATTGAATAAACTAATTCCAACCCGAACGTTCCCATTATTGCAACAGTTGCATGTTTGACCAAGCTAAATTTACTAATGATAACACACCAATACATGCAGTAAAACGGGGTACGTTGATATTTCTTAAGCCACGTCACATTAAATTTAGTTCAACCAAATGAAAACGACTGGTCTATGCTGGGTAATATTTCAACTGATGGTTGAAAAACAGAAATTCTTTCTTGGTGAACTCCAGCCAATCGCTGATCTCTCTAAGTTGCCGCTGCCTCCTGAAAACGATCTGAAAACTCACCTGAAGCAACTTTGCAAAAAGAAAGAATAGCAAACAAAAAGATGTAAGTAGATTATTTACAAAAAATCCTTAAAGAAATAAATTAAAACATTCTTTCTCCTTTTGCACACACGATTAAGAATTATCTTGGCATTCTTTAAAAAGACAGCTCCTGGTCTGCGACTGACGCCGCCTTGATAGAAAATACAAAGACTGCCTTATTTATTCGGCCCTACTGTGGGAGGTTTATTTATTACTATTTCACAAAGCTGGTTCAATTGTCTGAACAATTTTTACAGAACACCGTGACCGCAGTCAATTGTATAAAACCACATCATTTGTTCAACAGTATTTTTTTTGAAAATTCTGACTGCATGCAGTTTCGGCCCATAAATAAAAACTTTTCTCTCTGATAGATGTTTTGTGCTCTTGTCCTTGATAGTTTTTACTGTTTTTGCCACTCTGAACGGTTGTAGATCAAGACTGTTGTTGTGTCTCATTTTTAGCGTAGCCCTTTTGCTTATTTTTCTGATGCTTTTTGTTTGTTTTTTAATCTAACCACTGTTTTGTCCTTCAGTTGTCATTATTACCGGTGTACAGTCTAACTCTAAATTATAGGCAATTTGCTGATTGGTTGGTGATTACGTGATGCATGCTTTCTGTGCAGGCATTGCTGTGGGCGAGGAGTTCGCTTGCACAGAAAGCATGCATGCACGTGGCCACCAATCAATCAGCTGATTCTCTATAGTTAAGAGTTCGACTGTATCTTACTGAGAGAAACTGACGGTACACTTATTTGATTCGAAAATCAGATCGACGATGTGCCATAGGTAACGTTTTCTGACATTCAAATATCCAAACAAACACGCTTCCCGCTCGAGCCCATTCTTCAAAACGTTGTTATAAAAATAGCCGTTGTGAATAGTGAAAAAAAATAGATAAAAGATAAAAAGATACACGAAAAGAATAGAAGGACTGAGAAGATTTGATGCCTTTCTTTTGATGCCAAGATGAAGCTTATCTGTTTCGCGCCTGTTCCAAGAAAATTGAATGCAGAAAACATCACAAATGCGTTTTTCTGCGTTTTCCTTCGAATGCTCTCAGTAAACCAGTCATCCTTTTCGTTATTTCAGAATGAAGATAAATAAACAAACGTTTCGTTTTTTTTGCGTATTTATATCAGTCATCCCTGTTCGGTAACTGATATTTTCATGTAACGTGAAAATGTCTGATTCGGGCCACGCCACACAGAATGAGCTTTTCTGTGTGGAATTTTGCCAACGTTATTTATTGTCCGTTGCTCAATGCTCATGCCTGTTCAGAAACGTGCGTATAATAGATCGTTTCAATCGATAGTATTTTTTACCGATGGTGATTTTGTTCAAAAGCGCCGGCTCCCCGGCAGTCTGCTGCTAACCTTCGCGCCTATTGAAAAATGTCAATTGTGTGTTTCTCTTTCTCAGCGTTCTGTTGTTCAGAACAGTTGCACCGCTCTGTGTTGGCTATGGCTGATTAGGGCGGCTATGAGTAGTAATGAGCTAGTTCTGGTTTGCAGCATCTCAACTTGTTATTTATATTGGGAGTTAGCGCGTTTCAACAATTGATCGCCAATATTTTGGCAAGGACAAAGCAATAAATCACAAGAGACGAGTGTGGCTGGAGAACGTGTGTGTGCAATTCAGTGTGCCTGAAGGCGCATTTATGTTGTAGTATTTAATGATCGCACAGCTATGTTACTGCAACATGAATGCGTCCTGAATCCTGTTTTGCTAGTTTGGTTAGCGATGATGCTGGCGCTCTATCCTGTTTGTGAGGTCGAACGATTCATGCTTTCATCCGTTTTGTTTGATGAATATGCTCAACTCATGTTGTAAAAAGGAAGTTTGTTTTCCAAAGATGTAAAAAAGCAGCAGTTTCAGTTTGACATACGTGCGGGTTTGCTGGTTTCTTTAGCTTTATGTATGCCCATGTTTTCTGATATGCAATGCATGCCGGTGGATGCAATTTTTAGAATCGTTGTTGGTAAAACGTGTTGTATCTTTTCGTTCCCATATAACTACTTTTATGCACATGCGTTTTTTGGCTGTAATAATTTGCCGGTGTTTCTGTTTTAATATTTCTTATCTTATCTGCCTTTGCCATTTGCCAAAACAATTTTTCTTGTGCTCAATGTTACACACAGACACCGACGGTACACTTTACGTGTTGTCAGTGGTGTTTTCAAGTGTGGAGAGTCAAAACGGTTATTCAAATATCATTTGCATCTTCACCATTATCATCGTATGCATCGTCATTTGAGAAATTTGGAAATGAAGTTGGACAGACATGAAACAAACTTTTTTGTGTTGTCAAACATCGATCAATAAAACTTGCGGAGGCATTACAGCAAAAATAGCGTGTTTGACGTTTTTTGGTGGTGCTGCAACTGCTGCAACCCCCTGCCATAAATCAAATGGAAACATTTGGCGTGCTGGCTGCACAGGCACAACAGCACAGCACATCTCCCAGTGCTGTGGATTTTATTATTTTAGTTTTTATGCGCTACTGTTGTTCTCAAAAGTCACAACATTCTTTTTCGTTGCCACCGCGGGTTTAGTTTCTTTCAGTTGGTTTTTCGCGTGGCTTTTTGGCTGAAAATTATTTTGAAAAAATTGTTTGGGTTTTTTTCTTTTTTTTCTTCTTTTCCCGTCGTGTTCAGTCGTCTGTCTGTCTTCTGTTCTGTTTTTCTGGTGCTCAATTCAAAATGTTTAATTTTTTGCTTGTTTCTTCAATAGTTTCAAAATTTCAACTATCTATATATGCCCCCCCCGGAAACCTGAATTTGTACTGTACTGCACGCCTGCACTGCACTCACTGTAGCTGTTGTAGCTGTAGCTAGGGTCAGTACCGTGGGCCCAAACAAATTTTCGAAGAGGGGGGGTATGGTGCCGTGGGGGGGGGGGGTGCCGACCAAAAAGTGAGGGGGGGGTCCAACCTATGGTAACGTGGGACCCTCCCCAGGGGGGTCCCATGGGGGGGGTGCATTTTTTCAAAATTTTCTGTGGGGGGGTCCACTCCACCCCCCCACCCCCCCCATGAAATTTTTTCGCTTAAATTTTAAAGGAAAAACGCTAAATTTAGCTGCAAAATCTTTGAAATTACAATGAAGATGGTCAAGTTATCATATATTCAGCTTATATTATAGACTTTATGGACAAAAAATCATGATTTCGAAAAAAAATTTAGGGTGTGCAGAAAATGTTGGGGGGGGGGGTCTCCGCCAGACAAAATTTCATGGGGGGTGTGGGGGGGTGTCGGCCAAATTTTCGAGGGGGGGGGGTCCGATGGGGGGGGTGCCCGGTTTTAGGGGGGGGGGGTGGCACGGGGCCCCCCCCCCCACCCTCCGGTCTCTGGTGCTCTGGGGGGGGTCGAACCCCCCCACCCCCCCGCCCACGGTACTGGCTAGGGTTAGGAAAAAAAATCCGGATTTTTTTAAATTAAAAAAAATTAAAAAAAAATTTTTTTTTACAAGTTAGGTTTGTTCGAAGCGTTACTTGCTTTCACTTACTTACTTTCAGGTTCAACCAGCTATGCTATCTGCCACATGGCGAGAGCCCACTCTTCAAATCATCGTATCGAAAACACGTACCATGATTTCGCGATCACGATGCGGGCAACTGACAGACGCAAGTTTAACACGTTAGTTTAGCTCAGCACGCAAGTTTTAACATGTGGACATGTTATCGGGTATCTGAAAAACGGTCGTGTGATGTGGTATTTACCAACATCCATAGTTGTTCCAGAGCCGAGGGGTTGGGGGGGCCGATATAGATAGCTGGAGCAAATTTTCTAGATAGATAGATAGCTGGAAAATTTTGGGGGGGCCGCGGGGGGGGGCATGTGACTTTGGGGGGGGGCCGGTCAAAATTTTGAAATTTGATAGATAGATAGCTAAAACGCTAAAAAGCTATAAAAACAGCAAAATAATGCTAAAAATACACTAAAAATCAAGTATAAATGCGTATTTTACCCAAAATTAGCGAAATTTTCGAGAATTACGAGCAAAAATGGTCAATTTTGGTCAAAAATTGACTCATTTTATGTCTTCGAAGACAAAAATTTTCAGATAGATAGCTGGCTGAGAATTTTTTTTAGATAGATAATAGCTGAGCCGAAAAAACCTGTTTGATAGAGATAGATTCGAAAATTTTTTTTGGGGGGGGGGCGGCCGGCCCCCCCAGGCCCCCCCTAGAACAACTATGCCAACATCTCCGCTCCAATTGTTTAACAATATATCGCACAACTCCATTGTAGACCTATAACATACGCCAATCAACAAGATATCATGTTCATCTCATGGCCTACCGACTGAAAAACATGTTCTAAGTTGCAAGAAAACGATTTCTGAAACGATATTTCAATTCAGTTAAGTCATTTCAACGCTAAAAATTGACTCTAGAAGTCATCCAAATCGAAAAACATGGAGTACGTCGGTCAAAATGACCAAATAATGACATTTACCGAAGCACACAAAGAAGTTGGGAAGAAAATTTGGTTTGAACTTTCAAAAAATTATGCCATAAATCGAATTTTCAGAGCAAAGTAGAAGAAAAATGTTTCAAATTTTTTTAAGTTTGAAAAAAAATCCAAATTAAAAAAAACGAAAAAAAAATTTTCAAAGCCCCTAACCCTAGCTGTAGCTGCTCTGTTGTACTTGTACTACTTCTTCCCTTTCCTTCCTTCTGACCGAAATCCGGAATTGTTTTCAGGCAGTTGCAGTCACTCGCTTCGCCGTCGCCGCAGACTTAGTTAGCTCGCTTTATTTTGCAACGTTTTACCAACTAACATATCACTGACAGTGTTGAGACCTCAGCTCTGATCGGTGTTCGTGATTTCTATCAGGAGCAGCACTGTTCAAAAGTTAAAGTCGAACAATCAGCAGTTGATTGCATCTGAAAGCCGGAAGAAAATGGCTGAGTCATCGAGCGCCTCATCCGGCGGTGGCGCAGGTTGTCTGTCATTGTTTTGTGTGGTTTTGGTTTTGTGTTTCAATTTCGTTTTGTGTTAAAGTTTTAAACACTGTTGCTGCAGGCGCAGGCCAATTGAGTCACACTGAGTGTTGTTAATTAAATGAGTGCGTGAATGGTAAAATGACTTGTTTGTCGAAGTTGATGTCTCAAAAATGCACGCATTTCAAAGTGAATCTTAGAAACGTTTCAAAATAAAAAGCAAGCGAACAACGCAAAAAAGTTTGCACAAAAAGTGCAAAACTCTGGGGTTTTGCACTGACCGCAAGTTGTTCTGCATGAGAGGTTTGGCTTGATTCAAGTTTTTACTCAAGCCGTGATGTTCCGGTTGTAATGGTCATCTGTTTTGTTGCGTGTTCATTTCATGCGGTGTGTTGCTTGTTTCAAAGCTCAATTTTCTCGCCAGGCCGAGGCCGAGGCCGTGGACGTGGGCGTTCTCAGCAGAGCACCCCAGCTCCAGCGCCTGGCGTTGCTGCCCCGGGCCAGCAGAGCAGTGTCGGTGTACCCGTGCCCCCGGTGGACGACGTCGAAACGCAAAAGCTGGCCGCGAAAATGGCGGACGCAAACATTCAATCAACGGGCGATGGCGCTGACATTCAGGCAAAGATCGACAACGATTTGCGAGCCACGAATACTGGAAAGGTAGAACAAAAGCACTGGGCGGCTGGGCGTTAAATGTGAATGTTGAACGGTTAACAAACAATGTTTGAAGAATTTAGCATTTTGACTGAAAATTCAAAATAGCAGTTTGCAACTTTTTCCGAAAATGGGATGCAAATGGCCAAAAAATGCAGATTGCACCTATTTTAATGCAAAAGAAACCTTGTTAGAAAGCATGACTTTGCAGTTCATCCAACAGCTCTGCATTGACCTGTTGGTCAATGGGATCATGAAAAAAGATTTAATAAAAACCGTTTTTGCCTCTATTTTTGTGACACTGAAAATCACGCATGAAAGGAAAATGCGCGGTTATGCTTGCAAGTGAACGCTGGTCAACTCGGGCGGAGCATCAGGCCAGAACGGGACAGCTAGATACCTATCAGATAGCAGCAGCAATAGCATCACGGGAGCTGCTTCGCTCGCAGATCATTATTGCTAGCCGAGGTGTGGGAAAACTGTTGCGACGAGGGAGACACGTTTACCAACACGGTCGCACACTCCATTGCTCAGTGAGCGCAACGGAACTGATCGAGAGTGCAGTATTCTCAAATCTGAAACGCACGATTTCGTTTACTTTGTCATCTTATGTTGCCATTTGTCATCAGCCGCACCAATCGTTCCGTTTTCCAGTTGACCGTGATGCGCCGACCAAAGAACAAAGGCACCGTCGGTCGACCGATCCAGTTGGAGGCGAACTTCTTCGAGCTGCGCATCGGCGCCAAAGGCACCGCCAAATTGATCGTGCAACGCTACCAGGTCGAGTGGGAATCACGTCGCAAGTTGAACAAGTAAGACGACATGAGTTTCGGGACTTTAACTGTCATTGATGAAGTTGATTTTGAGATTGAAGAATGTTATCTTTGTGGTTGTGATTTGAGTTTTGAGTTATTTTTAGGAAGATTTGATTTGACCTTTGAATTAGCCCGCTGCGCTAAGGGGTTTTACTAGACTACATTTCATTATGCAGTTAATCAGCGTACAGGACTAGACTCTCCACTCGTTCTTTCTGCGTGGAGGCATATCCAACCATAGCTAATTATTAAAGCACCACTGACGAGCATGACGCAACCAAAACGGCCTTTTTTCCATTTGCTAAAATTTAATTGATGCAACGAAGCGGTCGTAGAGATAAGTTCCTCACATGATAAGTTTGGAACGTGTTGAGGCACTGAAGAGAATACCTACACGTTGACTGAGTGGTCTAGTGGCCTAGTCTTTATTTGTACCACAACTCGATAAATGATGGGATAACATTTCAAAAGTTTTATCTGTTTTTTTCAGGGATGAATGTCGTCAGCTGTTCTGGCTGTTGGTCAAGGAGAACCCGAGTGTATTTACGAACATGTACGAAGTGGTCTATGACGACAGTAAATGCCTGTACTCGCTGTCGAAGTTGCCACTTGGAAATGGCGAGGTCAGTCGCACGAAATCGGTTAAACTGTAGCACATGTGCGATTTGCGCATTCTGCCAGCTGAATCTAGCATGCTCATTGGTCGCATGCCACTGCTTAGACTGGTCAGAAAGCCCGATTCAAAAGCAGCCAATCAGCTGATTGCATACGATTAACTAACTGTATGTGTTCCAGCGTTCAAGATTGAGATTCAAACGAACAAGGGGGAAATCAAGGTAAACTGGAAACGTTCGACTCTCGACAGATTCCTCATCGACTGATTCTGACCCCGATTCAACAATCCAACCAGTCACACCACTCGCTCGCAATCAGTGCGACTTCAACAAACAACAAAGTTTCTCCGCATTGTCTTCAGCGCAAGTTCAACGTGAAAGTGAAACTGCCGTCGGACAACTTCGAGAGCGACTACACAGTGAAGCTGCAGTACACGGGCAGTCACGAGGTGGACGTGTCGCAGTCGTATGTGGCCGACCTCCAGGAGCGCACGATGGCGCCGGTGCAGGTGCTCGACATCATACTCTCGCAGAACCTGCGCTGCACGCTGCATCCGTGAGTGCGCTCGTTTGGCGCCGCGACACGCTTGTTCAGCTCTTTTTGATCGCACTATTTCAAAATTTTCTTTGAACGGAAATTTCAAAGGTGTTTTTTGTAGCTAATCAGCAATTTTTTAGATTCAAATGCCCATAAGTGCGTAGAAGGGCTCTGAATGTGCATAGCTGACATACCCAGCAGTAGGGATGGAGCCGGTTCCGGTCCGGATTCCGGATTCCGGCGCCTAAAATTGGATCCGGATCCGCTCCGGATTCCGGCGCAATTTTGCCGGATCCGGCCGGAATGGCTGAGACCCGCGAATTAACCAGTTGATTCCTCCGTTTCAGAGCTGTTCAATGGTTTGACAAATTTGTTTCGGTGCTTTGTTGGTTTTGTTGTTGTGCATTTGACATGTGATCAGTGAGCGTTTCTTTAGTTTAGTGTTCTGTTCAATGGTAAATGGTTCACTGCTTTTGTCTTGAGTGGTAAACTTATGTGCAGCATCGTCCACTTTAAAAAACGTGGCTGCCAGCTTTTGGCCGACGTTGTTGATGAACAATAGCAAAGATTTTTTTTGAAATCAGCCATCTTCGTTGGTCATATTCAGTTAGCTGTCAAACAGTTGCTTTTTTGTGAGCCCCAGAACACCAGCGATTTTAGCGACGTGGGTTACCGTGGGTGTCCGGTGTGCGGGGGTGCCGTGATCACCTAAAACCCGATAAACCTCCCCCCCCCCCAACGACGAATCCACGAGACGACGAATCCATTTCAATGGTGTTGCCCGCCGTTTGCGCACTGAAGCAGCGCATCGAACAAGTCGATGCGAGTGGCATTGGTACGACGAAAAAAACGCTGCTGACCAACATCGACACACGCTTCCGTGCGCTTTTCCACAACGAATCCAACATCATGGCCACGTACATTTATTCGCGATTCAAGAATACTGCAGTCGTCTTCGAAAATGAAGGCGCGATTCGTTGTGAACTACTTCACATTGCAAAGAAAATTTTGAAACGACCGGAGACGCCCACAAACTGCGACGATACATCCGAGATCGCGAACAACGACGATGACGAAAGTGAACGCGAGCCCGAACCAAAAAAGAAATCGACTGGCCTCTACGGAGGCATCGAGTTTCACGCTGCGCGACCGCGCAACCCGTCAGGGTCTTGAAGACGAACTGCGCGGCGAAATGAATATGACGAGTCGGATGATTTTATCGACGAACCGAACAAAAGTGATCTAATGCTAGACTTTTGGCGGCTGAACTCGTCTAAATACCCCAAACTATCGACAATCGCGCGCAAATACCTGGCACCGCTACCAACAAGCGTGGCAAGCGAACGAATGTTCTCTGAAGTTTGCGTACAGCCGATCTCGTCTGTCAACTCGTACAGCCGAAAAGGTCATGTTTCTGAATGGAATGTTGCCAGCACTTGATTATCCCTATGCGATGTGAATTTTGTCAATTGTTGTTGTTGTAATTTTTGGTTGGTTCACGTGCTGTGTCTTGCTGACTTTGTTTCTGTGTCTGTGCTGTTTTATGCTGAAAATATGCTAAAAAAGAAGCGACGAAATGTGCGTACATGGTTTTTAGACATAAAAGGCCATTCCGGTCCGGATTCCGGCAATTTTTGCCGGATCCGGCCCGGCCGGAATGGGCTTTTGCCGGATCCGGCCCGGATTCCGGCAAATTTGCCGGATCCATCCCTACCCAGCAGCAGTTTGAGCCTTGCGTTGCCCGAAGTGCGATAGTTTGCTGCTGAACAGCTCCGTGCACTTCGCTTACACAGCGCCAGTTAAAACTTCTATTGAATAAAGCTCAATCAATTCAAAACTCCCAAATGAATTTCCCACTCGCCCAAGTGCCCAGCATTCAGCAGTCTCCGGTTCGTTTGCAGGCAGCTGTCCAGTCTGTGGTACTCGTGGGGTCGTTCGATCTACACGCGACCCACCGATGGTCGCCCAGCTGCGTCGCTCTCGTGTGGACGCGAAATGTGGCCTGGATTCCACTCGGCCGCAAAAATCGGTGACGATGGCAGACCGTTGGTGAATGTTGACGGTTAGTGGCGGCCCAGTGGAATTGGGGCCAGCAAGAATGTGTGCGGTCACGGAAGACGCTTTTGGTCGTATTGGGTCGCTTGGGAAAGAGTGTTCGCACTTTTTGTGAACAGTGCAGGTTCGAAAGAAAGTGGAAGAGCTGGTGGTGGCATGAGAGTTACGATCGTGTGCGTGTTTGTCTGATTGATGATTCCTTGCTGGAGTAGTTCCCGAACGAACAATCACGTTTGTGCCATTTTACTCGCCTGACTTCAACAACATGGGCCTGCAGTAAAGCCATTGAATATTATTATTGATCCACTAAAATCCGCTCTGACTGGCTCAGACAGCCTGGCGTTTTGCCCAGAAAGAAGTGAATCTGGTGGAAGGTGCCGAGTTTCATCAACTGGGATAATTTTGCATCTGTGTGAGAAAGTCGTCAGTTTGTTAATGGGGCATTCATGAAGCAGTATTTAGTGACCACGTGGATATGTTTTAACACAGCAGCGCGTTGCTAAATATTGCTTCATGAGTGCGCCTTTAGTTTTGCATCAGTGACAGAAAGTGGTCAGTTTCGTGTTTTCCGTTGCAGTGAGCCACACGGCGTTCTACAAGCGCATCTCGGTGATTCAGTTTCTCTGCGAGATTCTGAACGGTGGCCGAGCGGACGCCGAGACGCGGCCGGTGTTCACGCCGCAGCAGCTGACGCCCGACAGCGAGCTGACGCCGAACCACATCCGGCAGCTGCTCAAGGAGTTGAAGGGACTGAAGATACGCACGAACCACCAGCAGAACGGCACCAATCGCGTCTACAAGTTCCACGACATCGCGCCGCCGCCCGGCGAAGTGCGGTAAGTTTGGGCCAAGGGTATATACTTTGTGGTGTAGACTGTGCGTGGGATTCGGTCGCACAACAGTGTTATATGTGTCGTCGTGGCCTGGTGGTAGACCACAGTCTGTGCGCTCGGGGGATCGAGCCCCGCCGAGGAATGTATAGGCACTTAATAACGGAGGAAAACTCGATGGGCGCCCTGCTCAATGGCGTTCTGTACGCTTCTCTGAGTTAGCCCTGGCTGAAAACATCGCCTAACAATTACAACAACAACAAAATGTGTGCGTTTCACATGCATAACGAACATACGTAATGTGGCCTTCATCAGTCACACACAACACAATCTTGCTGCTGCGTTTTTCGGCTTGCTGATCAGTGTTGCACGTTTGAAGCGTTGCAAATTTTCGTGTTCGATTGTGTGGAAAGTAATAAAGTTTGGGTCACAATTCTCGCCGTAGCAGTATATTTTCGTCCCTTGTGGTTGTAGCTTTGCAGTTGGTGAAAATGTACAGGGGCAACCAATCGCGTAAAAATGCGCAAGTCTGCACGCACGTGTTTAACAACGGATTTTAGCTGAAATTCATTGCAATATGAAACAAAAGCACATCAGTGGGTGAATACAATTGTTGAAATAAAATAAAAAACCAACATTTCAAAAACAAAAACAAAAAATGTTATCAAATTAGCGAAAATTGTGACCACAAGAAAAGATGTTATCAACGTACCATTATAACTTGTTTTTGATGCCGTTTCCTTTTGCAGATTCCAGCTGCAAGATGGCACGGAGCAGACAGTGCTGAACTACTTCCAAATTCGCTACGGCCAAGTGCGTTTCCCACGACTGCCGTGTCTGTCGTTGGGAAACAGACAGAAAAACATCCAGGTACGCTGAAATTCGGTATTAATAGCACTCGGTTCTCTTGTTTCGTCGCACACACCTTTGCACAGCGAATTGTAACTTTTTGAAATTTGCCATTTTTAAAAATTTTGTATCATAAACTTGAGGAAATCGTTCATTTATGAGAGATTTTTTATAAGCTTGAGTTCACAGTTTACTTTCACTCACAGTTCGCTAAAAATCGATTCCAGAGACTTCTTGGCGTAACTTAAATTTGCACGGGTACGTTTGATCAGAAAACTTTTGGGTTAGGAACAGAAGATGATGGCCACGATTTTCACGTAGTCCCATATTAATAGACGTAAACGCCATTCGTTCGTTTTTGTCAGGTGCCAATGGAGTTCTGCGATCTGGACAGCGCGCCACAGAAAGTGCCGAACAACCGAGTGCAGGGCGAACAGACCGCACGGTTGATCAGGGTCAGTCATCGATTCATTACTCTGGATTACGAGACGTGCCTCTCGTAATAGACATTCAAAATGAAAATTATAAAGAATCCAAAACTGAATTTTCAACTTTTTATTTTTCTTTTTTTAAATATCTGGTTTCTCCACCTGGTTTAGAAACCCCAACTTTGGTTTTCAGTGCATGGAATGAAGTGGCCTTATTATGGATCAGTTCCCTCACTTCCGGCCCCGAGACCCACTAACCAAACAATTTTTTTATTTTTTTCTCAGAACTCCGCGAAGCCAGCGCCTGAACGTCGCAAGGAAATTCTGGCGCTGTTGCGCGCTGCACAAGGCAGACAGGACCAGTTCGCGGAGGCGTTTGGCATACAGTTGTCGATGGAGATGAAGCAGGTGTGTGTGTGTGTGGCAGTGTGCGCGATTGAAACGTTGTTACCATCACGGTAAACCTGAAATATTGGAAAGATCGTCTACCAAATTTAACTGGGTTCTATTCTGCGTAGCTTTATTTATTCGAACGTGGCGGACCGAAGTGACGTATATGCTCTTGTTAGACCGGTGGCTTTGTGCACCGCGGGCTTCAGATTCACAGATCGCTTCACGTGCGTATAACGTATAAGCACATGACGTCGGACGTCAATGCGACACGTCCGTCTAAATGCACCATAGTTTCTGCCCGCATGCCTATTACACTGCGATAACATTCAGCTGATGGGTCGCGTGCTGCCGCCGACGCGCTTGCTGCTGCAGCGTGGTGACCGCACGGCGATGCCACGTGACGGCGGTTGGCGCCAGGATTCCGGCTTCTTTGTGCCCGTCACTGGCGTCAAGTGGTGTGCGATGGCGTTGGGCGTGCCACACGACTGGGTCACACAGACGTTCTCGTCAGTTGAACACTCCTTTGGTTGCTATCGCGAGACTCTCTGGTTTCTGTACAGTTCTTTTCTTTGTCGAGCTGGAGATTAGGCCCATTCTCTTGTCATTGAATGTGAGATGAACAATTCCCGGTCAGAGAACAACTTGAGAATTTTTCAAAAAAGAAACGGAAAACGGATTCTTGAATACAATTGCCTGCCTGGATAACGACAGTATTCGAAAACCAACTGCGCATTTATTCAATCACGGGCCAGTTTATTCGTGCTCGACGCTTCAAGCTTGCAGCATTAGTTCCAGTTCAAGTTACAACTATTTTACTTAAGCGGCATTCGTGAAGCAGTATTTGGTGACCTCGTAGCTATGTATTAAGACGGCTACGCGTCACTAAATACAGCTTCATGAACGCCGCTTTATTCTTGTATTCGTGCTTCTTGCATGCAGCCAATTCTGCGGCGCCTTGCCGAACTGGATGCGTTCGTTCGGCTGCGAGATGGCGCCCTGCCTGAACTGTGCGTACGCGTCACAGCCCGGCTCGCTGGTCGACTTGGCCAAGACGCACATGCAGTCGATCATGAAGCAGCCGCACAACGCCGACCTCAAGCTGATCGTGGTCGCCATGCCCGACCGAATGCCCGATGTCTACAGTGCGTACAGTCAGCACAACCCTGCTTGCTCAGTTCCGTGCACACTTTTTCGATGTGCTTTGAAATGGTTTTCGATGGGTTACGGTTAGCGAAACAGCGAAAATCCATTTCTGTAAAACATCGAAAAAGAATGCCCAGAACTGAGAAACGGGGTTTACTCTGTTCGGTGTTCTATGTTTCGTGTCCGTAAATTGCGACTGATAAGGGTTTGATTGTAGAACCGCAGAGGAAGCCAACACAACGCTGCGAGCGGAATCGAAAAAAGAACGCAGCGTGTAAAAATAATACCTGGAATTGAATTTTTCGTAAAAAAACGTCCTCGATGTTTGTGCCCTCTGAAATCGACCAATTTAATAAGGGCAAATTGCGAGTGCACAAGCAACACTGACATCAGTGAGCGTTTGTTTGTTGCAGACCAAATCAAACGTCTCGGCGACATCGAGTACGGTGTGATCACGCAGTGCCTGCTGCGGCGCAACATCGACAAGGCACAACGCAGCCAGAGCAGCCAGCCGAACGCCACCGCACTCAACATCTGCCTCAAGCTGAACATGAAACTCGGCGGCGTCAACAATGGACTCGAGCTCGACCAAGTGTCGGTCGACGGGCGTTTGTTTGGTTGTTTTTGGAAGACCATTGTTATAATGAATGGTAATGATGTGCGGCTATACAATTGGAAGCGTTAATCCATGTGATGAATTCATTACTTAATGTAATGGAAGCATTGGTACACGAAATATTTTTGAGCCTGGGCGGTCTGGCGACTTGTCGAACTGACGAGCCCGGGGTCGCCGCGGTCTTCGCTTACCGGGCGAAACCGCAAAACTAGTGTCCAGCCCTCGCGGTGTCAGTCCGCAGCCCACAAGGCAAACACTGTCGTTGAACATCGTTTTTACGCATATATGCGTGGCCGCAAGCCAACTCAAGTCATTTTCTTTTGTGATGAACCGCTATAGTCCAAAAATGTATTTGAATTTGGGCATGTTTATTTCGCACTTGCTCGGTTAAACCGCAAGGTAATAACTTCTTTTTTAACACTGATGTTTTTTGCAGGTTTGCGAAATTCACGTCCAAGGACAAGCCAACCCTGTTCCTTGGCGTCGATGTGACGCATCCGGGTCCGTTCGACAAGGGACCATCGATTGCGGCGATTGTTGGCAACACACGACTCGACGCAACTGCTTGGGCCACTTCCATCAAGGTCTGTGCACTTGCTTTGAAATTTGGAGTGTGTCGGATGAAAAAGCTGGGTCGTACGTAACAATGATGAGCTGACGCAATACGCGTGAAGCTGATATTTTTATGCACATCGAGCTGATGCTAATCTAAGAAAAGTTTTTGCGCATTGAGCCGATCGACAATTGTTGGGTTTTTGAAACCGGTATCAAGGGAGAGGGAGTTGCTTTAAAGAATTAACAC
>JASANC010005252.1:0-10672 GCA_030248135.1 Theristus sp. LFF4_11
GTTCCACAACCTGCGGCGGCTGTGGCGATCGCACGACGTGTCAATACGCACAAAGGCACGGGTGTACTCGGCGTGCATCCGCTCGTCGCTGCTCTACGGCTGCGAATTGTGGTCGCTTAACAATTCAACATTAAATAAAATAAAAGTGCAAGACAATCAGTGGCTCCGTTCCATCACCGGCACTCACTGGTCTGATCGCGTCACAAATAAAACCGTGCAACGTCGCGCATTCGGGCCGAAGGCGAACACTCAGGGCGACATCACGCAGCTGATTCAGCTGCGACGTCTACGGTGGCTGGGGCATGTGGCGCGCATGAGTCCGAGCCGCATTCCCGCGCGGGCGATCATGGCGTGCGCGGAGCGTGATTGGCGGCGGGCACGAGGGCGACCGAAGGTGACGTGGCGAGAGATCACAAAAACTGAGACAAAACCGCTCTACACCAACGCGAGAGGGCGCATTCTGTTTCCGCGTTCGGAGACGGCTGAGAAGCGAGGCGACTACAGCAGTTGGTACCGCACTATTCAGGCGAACGCGAACGACAGGCAGCGATGGTCGGCAAACATCGAGGCGATCACGTACAAAACCGGAACGGTGGTGAACGGCGTCGAAGCCCGAACAACGGGAGCCGCGCTACGCGGAGCGACGAACTAAGTCAAGTAAGTCAACAATTCTTTTTGTCGCAGTCGCATGGCTGCTGACTCGAGTCCGTTGTGAAACATCAGAATTTCGCTCGAAGTGCTCAAATGCAATTCAAGTGTGAGACCTTTCCACTCTGAGCTATCGAGATTTTGAACTATCGCGGGTATCCAAAAAAACCAATTTGTCACCTTCGCAACAGTTTCAAAATTGAATCACGCATGTTGATACTAATTTTTTCTTGCACTCATTTCAGTCAATTTGTTGATTTTTCGAGTTTTTTTAGAAAATCTGCCACAGTGAGCGCTAGGAATTATATATCAGAAAAAAATTTTTGTCAGTAAAATGGCAACGCATGTTTTATCAGTGCTGAAAATTTCAGCTCATAATATTAAAACACCAGCCAGTGACAGCAGTTTGAAAATGGAACCTTTTTTTTGGCCCACCCTGTATTATAGACTTTACAAACAAAAAATTATGATTTTCGAAAAAATGTTAGGGTGTGCAGAAAAAAATTTTTTTTGGGGGGGGGTTCGGCAGACAAAACTTCATGAGGAGAAGGGGGGGTGTCGGCCAAAATTTCGAGGGGGGGTCCGATGGGGGGTGCCCTGTTTTAGGGGGGTGGCACGGTGCCCCCCCGGTGCCCAGTCTTCCAGTTTTGCAGTTAGCCAGTTTTCCAGTTGGTCAGTTTTCCAGTTTTCCAATTATCAGTTTTCCAGTTGGCCAGTTTTCCAGTTTTCCAGTATTCCAGTTACCAGTTTTCCAGTTGGCTAGTTCTCCAGTTTACCAGTTTTCCAGTTGACCAGTTAACTGGGCAACTGGAAACTGGAAAACTGGAAAACTGGGCAACTTGAAAGCTGGCTAACTGGTGAACAGGAAAAGTGGTAAACTGGAAAACTGAAAAACTGGCCACCTGGACAACTGGCCAACTGGAGAACTGGTCAACTGGACAGCTGTAAATCTTCGCGCGTTAGCTTATGAACGTGTGCGCTTATAAACTTCAAAACTTTGGTACTTTTTAACTTTGAAACTTTTTAACTTTGTAAGATTGTAGCTTTTTGGTTGCCCAGTTCTATAGCGGTCAGTTGCCTAGTGTGGTTATTGCGCAAAAAATAATGCACATGTTCGTACAGTAAAAACAGTGCAGATACAACAGTTTTTTTCATTTTTGTTTTCTTTCAAAGTTATTTTTGCAAACATATGGGCTAGAAAATATGCACTTTGGAATTTTGTTCTTTACCACCCCTCCTTACGTGGAATGTATGCCAAGTTAACTCATCGATTTTTGCAATGCAGTGGTATAGCGCCACAGCCGTTTCGCTCGTGTTTCACGCACATTTCTATAATAGCACTTTTTTCAAAGAAGTAATGTTTCTAAGTTTGCATAAAAGACGGAATGTGTGAGCAACATTTTTAACGCGTTTTTTCGCTTTGCAGTCATGGCGCAGCGGTTATCGTTTTTGCTTAGCAGGGCGGGGGTCTTCGTTGATCGAATCCCATCGCTGCAAAAAAATCTTTAAAAATTTGATTTTTTTGCTCATGCTTCATGTTTTTCAGCAAAATGCGTTCACCTAAACTTTTCCTGACTTCATAAGTGAACGAAATAACAAAGTAAACATGGCATATTTTTTTAGGATGCAAGGAGCACGCAGAATTTGAATGAAAAAAATAGTTCCAAAAAACTGGAAAACTGGAAAACTGGCCAACTGGAAAATTGTTAACTGGAAAACTGGAAAACTGGCCACCTGAAAAAATGGCTAACTGGAAAACTGGGAAACTGAAAAACTGGCTAACTTGACAACTGGAAAACTGGTCAACTGGACTACTAGCAAACTTGTGCGCGCTAACTTTTAAACGCGTACGCTTATAACCTTTAAAATTTTGTAACTTTACAACTTCGAAGCGTTTTAACTTTGTAAGTTTGTAGCTTTTTAGGTTGCCCAGTTAAACAGCGGCCAGTTGTCTATTTTGTTGTTGTGCAGTTAGCCAGTTAACCCAATTGATCAACTGTGGAGTTTTACAGTTGCCCAGTTGCTTCGAAGTTGTAAAGTTCAAAATTGTAAAGGTTATAAGTGCACGCGTTCACAAGTTAGCGCGCACAAGTTTGCTAATTATCCAGTTGACCAGTTTTCCAGTTGTCAAGTTAGCCAATTTTTTTCAGTTTCCCAGTTTTTCAGTTTTGCCATTTTCCAGGTGGCCAGTTTTCCAGTTTTCCAGTTGGCTAGTTTTCCAGTTTACCACTTTTCCAGTTGACCAGTTTTCCAGTTGTCAAGTTAGCCAATTTTTTTCAGTTTCCCAGTTTTTCAGTTTTCCAGTTAACTGTTTTCCTGTTGGCCAGTTTTCCAATTTTCCAGTTAGCCATTTTTCCAGTTGACCAGTTTTCCAGTTTTCCAGTTACCTGTTTTCCAGTTGGATAGTTTTCCAGTTTTCCAGTTGCCCAGGTAACTGGAAAACTGGAAAACTGGAAAACTGGCCAACTGGAAAATTGTTAACTGGAAAACTGGAAAACTGGCCACCTGGAAAAATGGCTAACTGGAAAACTGGGAAACTGAAAAACTGGCTAACTTGACAACTGGAAAACTGGTAAACTGGACTACTAGCAAACTTTGCGCGCTAACTTTTAAACGCGTACGCTTATAACCTTTAAAATTTTGTAACTTTACAACTTCGAAGCGTTTTAACTTTGTAAGTTTGTAGCTTTTTAAGTTGCCCAGTTATACAGCGGCCATATTAACTGTTTTCCAGTTGGCCAGTTTTCCAGTTTTCCAGTTAGCCATTTTTCCAGTTGACCAGTTTTCCAGTTTTCCAGTTACCTGTTTTCCAGTTAGCAAGTTCTCCAGTTAGCCAGTTTTCCAGTTAACTGGGCAACTGGAAAACTGGAAAACTATCCAACTGGAAAACAGGTAACTGGAAAACTGGAAAACTGGTCAACTGGAAAAATGGCTAACTGAAAAACTGGAAAACTGGCCAACTGGAAAACAGATAACTGGAAAACTGGAAAATGGCCAACTGGAAAACTGGCTAACTGGAGAACTTGCTAACTGGTAAGCTGGAAAAGTGCTAAACTGGAAAACTAGCCAACTGGAAAACTGGAAAACTGGCCACCTGGAAAAATGGCAAAACTGAAAAACTGGGAAACTGAAAAACTGGCTAACTCCCCCACGCGGTCTCGGGTGCTCTGGGGGTGTACCCCCCACCCTCCTCACGTCTTCGGTACTGGTTGGGGCTGGGCCGCGGGGGGGGGGGGGGGGAAACTGCTCAATTCTGCTTTATGCTCAAAAATTTAGTATAAACGCAGCGAAATTTACCAAAAATTTTTGGGCAAAAATAGTCTATTTTGGTCAAAAAACTTTGTCTTCGAAGCTAAAATACTTTAGATAGATAGCTGCCTGGGAAAATTTTTTGAGACAGATATTAGTAGAGCCGAAAATCTCTGATAGATTCGGAAAGAATCTCTGAGAGAGGGGTATGTCGTTTTTATGATTTTACTTGATCACCCGGTATTTCAATGCTTGTGAAAATGCCTAGTACAAAAAATAGTGCGTTCAAGTTATTATGAAAAAACAAAATAAATCAGTTCGACCGGATGGAAAACGAGCATTTTTTATCATCAAAAACAATTATTGAGCAAACAGTATGCATATTTACGACACACATTACTCAATCTCTGTAAAATATTCACTCAAATTGGCCGTCTCCAAACTTGATCAACATTCAACGGGCAGCTGTATGTTCCATTGCAGCATGCGGCTGGCCGACAGCCCATGTAGAAGCCCCTGAATCCCGTGTATGTGACACCACCAGAGTCAGTTGTAAATCGGATCGTCAAATTGTTATTATTGGAAAAATAGTTTCCATATACGTATCCAGATAATCTGAAAGCGGTAAATCAACTTGTACAATTTTAATTTTATCGTGGGACGCGCGGCAGCGCAGTCCCACAATATTATTTCAGAAAGCTCATTGCGAATATTTTGAAATTTCAATCGACCATAACATTCATGATAAATGACTAAACCAATGAATGCTACAGTATTTGCTGTGCTAAGGTGGCCCGATACAATATCCATCCAAACCAAAAAATGAAACATTGGTTGCTTCTGTGATTTTACAGAACTAAAAAACAAAAAAAAATTCAGGTTATTGTTGTTGTCGTTGTTGTTGTCGTTGTTGTTGTCGTTGTTGTCGACCGTTTCGGTGTCCACAAAAAATCTACTAAACTTGTGTTCAAATTCGAATTCCAAATTGTACGGTATCCTATGTAATCGACCATGCTGCGTCTGATAGGCTAGGTGCCGAATTGTGAAAAAAATTGTTTTTACCCGTGCCGGGTATAAAAAGGGTCCCCGTAAAGGGTTTCCTGCTAAAAATCGTTGTTCTAATTTCATATTCCACGGTATCCATGTAATCGACCATGCTGCGTCTGATGGGCTAAGTGCCGAATTGTGAAAAAATGTTTTTAGCTGTGCCGGGGTTGAAAAGTGTACTGTTTTTACCCGTGCCTGGTGTAAAAAGGGTCCCTGTGAAGGGTTTCCTCCTAAAAAACGTTGTTCTAATTTCAAATTCCACGGTATCCATGTAATCGACTATTCTGCGTCGAGAGGCTATATTTTAGGTGCCAAATAGCTGATATTAACCCGTGCCTGGGTTGAAAAGGGTCCCCGTAAAGGGTTTCCTCCTAAAAATCCTTGCTCTGAGTACAAATGCAACAGAAACCATTGCAGTCGACTATGCTGCGTCTGATAGGCTAAAACCCTATAAACTCTTTGAGATATAAAAGAAAAAGACAAGTTCGGAAAAATGCCCGAAAGGCATGAAAAAGACCGAATATTATTTCAGAATGACACAGATAGAAAAGTGTGACACAAGGATTTTTACAAGATCAAACATTTTATGAAACGTGCGTGAACTGGAAAGTTACAAACTGAAATAATATTTACGTCAATATATTTTTGTCATTTCATGGCACTGGGCTCCGGTTGTGACTGCACTCACCGTAAAAGGGTTCAGCCCGCAAACACCATATTAAGCAAGTCATTTGATACAGTATTCACATGTTCACAGCAGCAAATTATTTTTTTGCATCATCAAATGAAGTGAGATAAAATTCGTACAGAGATTGTGCCTTCCAAGAAATCAACAGTTTTTTTACAAATCCAAAAAGTTGAAAGTGTGAGCGGATGTCGCGAATTATAAATGAGCGTTTGCTGACCTTTTCGTGCCGACGTTTGTTCCAATTATGGTGATGAAGTCAGAGTCGAACATGGTCTCTCCCACAATAACGATGTTTGCCACAAGACCATTGGGAACGCTGATCAGATAAGTGCAATCGAGGTTGTTGCAATATTTATCGGGGTACCGTGGTGATTGCACGACGCCTTCGATGCCCCCGTAAATGTGTGCCGGGTCTGGACACACGCATTCTCCTGGAGTTGGGCGCGGCGGCAGCGGCGCAGGAGGCAGCACAGCTTCAATAATTTCTTGGGTCAAGAAGATATGAAAAACAGCACATATAGGGTGAACAATAAGTGGTGCGTGTACATACACGGCCAGCCATAATTTGAGCTCCGTCACACTCGACAGTTTTCGCATGCAAAGCACAGGGTGGCGTAATCAGCGCGCATGATTTCCGCCATCCTCAGTTCAATTCTCTCGATGGCACGCCAAAAATGCCAAAATCCATGCGAAATTTATTTATGCTAAAATCCATGCCAAAATCCGTTCTAAAATTCTCAATTGTTGAAAAATTCAAATGAAGCACCACGCAAATTTTCGCATGGCATGAATTCTTGGCATGGGATGAATTTTGATATTGATTTTCGCATGGATCTTGCATTGATTTGGCTATTTGGTGGAGCTTTATGGAGGTCTTAGTGGGATGGCTGCCGCTGCACTGCACGTAGAATTGAAGAGCTACACAGCTCGCCAACAGCAATTTGAGTTCAAACGTTTTTCCAGCTACTAAGGATATTTAGGAAACTAAAACTTTAAACTAATTTAATTAAATAAAATTAAATCAACGTCCACGGTTCATGTCAACCTGCTTTTTGCGTTTTCCAGACCAGTAAAAACCCAGTGTCAGTAGTTTGTCGGTCCGACCAAAAGTTCACACCGATTTTATTTGTCATGCTGTAGTACACGGTGTTGAAATGTCCGGACAGACTAAAAAACGTGAGTTGTTCATCTTCAAAGATGTCAATATTTTTAAATGTGTACGTGTATGTCAAATAAGATAGTTTCAGGTCAACGTCAAAAAACAATTAAATTTTCCCCGGGTCCCTTGTGGCTTTATGGCCCAGGAGGGAGGTAGTTGAATTTGTGAGATGCTACCTTCTATTCAGACTACCGTATTACCCCCAATAAACCCCCATTGGGGATTAATACGTCAGCGACTTCCAGGAGTGGGGGTTTATTGGTGGGGGGAATATTGGTGGGGGGGAGGGTTATTTACAAAAAATTCTAGGGGTGGGGGTTTGTTGAAAAATGGCAAAAATACCTTGCATGGCAGGCAAGAAAGTCGCAGAAACTTCTACTTTTCACAGAGATTTCCTTTTGTAACAGCCTTTTGTAATGAAATTACCATTAACTCATCCCTTTGGGGCCTTTGGTAGCACAATTTCACCAATGTCACTGCATTAAGCCACTGAATTCGCTGGGTATGTGTTTCAAACAGGTTTCCAATTAACCCCCATGGGGGATTATTTGTGGGGTGGATTATTCGGAAACTGGTCGGAGGGGTGGGGGTTTATTGGTGGGGGGGGGGGGTTAATGGTGGGGGGGGGTTAATAGGGGTAATACGGTATAAGATCTGTCTGTGGTATAAGGTAAAACACCTTCGGCAGTTCTACCTCGTGTCTGTCGCACTGACAAGCCAGGGGTACCGCGGTGTATGCGTCTACCTGGCAAAACCACAAACAGTGAACTTCATGTGTTGCTGATAAACTTACACAGGAAACGCGTAGAATGCGCATACGGACTCGTAGATGCTGAGGAAATCCCGATTTTTTTCTGTATATCCATAGACGAGTAACTGCACGACGTTTTCCGGTTCCACCAAAATCTCCATCTGGCAACTCATATTCGCGCAGTATCGGGTCAATCTGATGTGTCCTTGAGTGCCAGTGTGCTGCCTTTGTGGGCATTCTGCAGTGCAACCGCGACCCACCATTGTCGACATGGCACCAATCTCTTGATATGGCTCTGAAATGCAATGCCAGTTCTTGGTTGAAGAAAACAAATGTTTTCTCGTTGCTAGCTAACCCCACTGTTAAGGCCCGTTCCTACTGACGTATGCGCACACGGCACGTCACGTCACGTCACGTCACGTCACTTCATATCAGGTCTTGTGTTTTAGCATACTACCGTTCACACAGACGCAATGAACGACACGGTTAGCAAATTGGGTCTCGTGTTATTGCATATGGAGACGTCCTTTGACGTACGTCAGCATGTTTAAAAGTTTATCCCTTTAACATGAACATCCCTTTAAAAATGCAAGTGCCTAGCTAGCCTGTACTGCGTGCCAAACTTTGCACTGGGTTCAATTGTTTAAAAGCAGCTTTTTTACCTGTAGAACCAGCTGGCAAAAATTTCTCAAATAAACCTGAAAATTCTGTCAATCAACCGTCTCGACGCGCAGATTTTGAAAATCGCAATAGTTTTTTTTATTTGGCATAGACTTACACTAACAAAGATATCGCATTGTGATGCCTTGTTCATCGATCTCATTGTGCAGTTTAAAAAGTGAATGTTTTTTTTATAAAAAAACACCCACATACTTCGATACAAATGGTCAAAGAACTCAGTCCTTGCGTTACATTGGCCGTGGATGGCATGAACTGCCTGAAATTGAGCTTCAAAGCCCATCGCAGTTCCAGTAGCATTAGATACGAACTGCAGTTTCATCTCGTTTGCGTGACTGTAGAAAGTGCGGTCGAATGTGCCGTACAAACTGCAAAACGTGATTTTTCTCAGTCAGGAGCGGGGTCATTAGACAGAACAGTTGAAAAATTCTGTCAATTGCAACAGAATTGTTATCGAAGATGCAGAATGTGAATAAAACGAACTGAAAGTTGCGAAATTCTTTGAAGCACTGAACCATACACGCGTGGTTTATGTCTAAAAAAGTTGAGCACTACACGTATGACCTACAGTAACACAACGAAGCTTACACAGGTATGACCGGTGGTTCACACGTGCTGCCGTGGAGGAAAATTTCATCGTGACTGGCAATTGACATATCCCAAGGTTCCAATTGCCCAACCAATCGAATTTGAATTACGTAATGCTCAGGCACACTTATTTCGTAACTGCATTTCATGCTGTTGCAATAAGACGCTGGATAATTTGCTGATGCAAAATTACCCGACATTCCAAAAAAATTGCTTGGACCACACGAACACGATTCGTTACTGTGAGTTGTGGTGGACAAACTGATCGTTGACGTTGTTTCATAAGTTGTTTCGGTAGAAGCTGTAACTGAAGGTGTTGTGCTGGTCACTTCTGGAGATGTTGGGGTTTCCGTTGGAGTTGTACCCGAAGGTGTTGTGCTGGTGACTTCTGGAGATGTTGGGGTTTCCGTTGGAGTTGTTCCTGAAGGTGTTGTGCTGGTCACTTCTGGAGATGTTGGGGTTTCCGTTGGAGTTGTACCCGAAGGTGTTGTGCTGGACACTTCTGGAGATGTTGGGGTTTCCGTTGGAGTTGTACCTGAAGGTGTTGTGCTGGTCACTTCTGGAGATGTTGGGGTTTCCGTTGGAGTTGTACCCGAAGGTGTTGTGCTGGACACTTCTGGAGATGTTGGGGTTTCCGTTGGAGTTGTACCCGAAGGTGTTGTGCTGGTCACTTCTGGAGATGTTGGGGTTTCCGTTGGAGTTGAGAAGGGTTGGCGGCCCGGAGATGTGGGGGTTGTAGTTGAAGGTGTTGTGCTGGACACTTCTGGAGATGTTGGGGTTTCCGTTGGAGTTGTACCCGAAGGTGTTGTGCTGGTCACTTCTGGAGATGTTGGGGTTTCCGTTGGAGTTGTACCCGAAGGTGTTGTGCTGGTCACTTCTGGAGATGTTGGGGTTTCCGTTGGAGTTGTACCCGAAGGTGTTGTGCTGGTCACTTCTGGAGATGTTGGGGTTTCCGTTGGAGTTGTTCCTGAAGGTGTTGTGCTGGTCACTTCTGGAGATGTTGGGGTTTCCGTTGGAGTTGTACCCGAAGGTGTTGTGCTGGACACTTCTGGAGATGTTGGGGTTTCCGTTGGAGTTGTACCCGATGGTGTTGTGCTGGTCACTTCTGGAGATGTTGGGGTTTCCGTTGGAGTTGTACCCGAAGGTGTTGTGCTGGTCACTTCTGGAGATGTTGGGGTTTCCGTTGGAGTTGTTCCTGAAGGTGTTGTGCTGGTCACTTCTGGAGATGTTGGGGTTTCCGTTGGAGTTGTACCCGAAGGTGTTGTGCTGGTCACTTCTGGAGATGTTGGGGTTTCCGTTGGAGTTGTACCTGAAGGTGTTGTGCTGGTCACTTCTGGAGATGTTGGGGTTTCCGTTGGAGTTGTACCTGAAGGTGTTGTGCTGGTCACTTCTGGAGATCCTGGGGGTTCCGTTGGAGTTGTACCCGAAGGTGTTGTGCTGGTCACTTCTGGAGATGTTGGGGTTTCCGTTGGAGTTGTTCCTGAAGGTGTTGTGCTGGTCACTTCTGGAGATGTTGGGGTTTCCGTTGGTGTTGTACCTGAAGGTGTTGTGCTGGTCACTTCTGGAGATGTTGGGGTTTCCGTTGGAGTTGTACCCGAAGGTGTTGTGCTGGACACTTCTGGAGATGTTGGGGTTTCCGTTGGAGTTGTACCTGAAGGTGTTGTGCTGGTCACTTCTGGAGATGTTGGGGTTTCCGTTGGAGTTGTACCCGAAGGTGTTGTGCTGGTCACTTCTGGAGATGTTGGGGTTTCAGTTGGAGTTGTACCCGAAGGTGTTGTGTGCTGGTACCAGGGTTCTGGAGATGTTGGGGTTTCCGTTGGAGTTGTACCTGAAGGTGTACTGTGCTGGTCACTTCTGGAGATGT
>JASANC010005257.1:0-34157 GCA_030248135.1 Theristus sp. LFF4_11
ATATCTCTTTGGTTGTTTATGCAAAAAAAGAAAGTCCATCTTTTTAGAGCAAACGAAACAAAAGATGACACGATGAAATAAATTAAAAACGGGTGAAATCAAGTCACGCGGTCATAAATTTCGACTCATTCACACTGAAAATTCGGAAAACAGAGAAAACAAAACACCAAAATGACCAAAATTTCGAACGTCGAAGATTTTTTTCGCTCGTTGGGCTGGTGCGTCGGTAAAAATCCGTGGCCGTTCGTATTGGCGCCCATCATTCTAACATTGACGAGTCTTTTGGGAATTTTGAGATTGGCCGAAACGGGAAACATCTGGGATCTGTTGGAGCCGTCCGACTCGCCGACGTTTCACGAACGACAACGCGTTCAGTCGTTCACACTGATCTCAGCCGCCGGCTTTTATCGAGTTTGTTTTCGGTTTTTGAAAAAATTTTTTTGTGTCAATGACTGAATGAATGGTTTCATTTGGAGTCGCATATACCGGCTTTATAAAGTAGAAATAGCTATCGGCTTTTTTGTTCTTTTCGGGCCGATTCGGATTTTTTTTGCGCTCAGAAATCACAACTATAAGCGATACTCAAGATATAGGAATGAACCAATGAATAAAACATGGAATTATAAATTGAAAGCGACAAAAGTCGTGTCCGCTACTGTTCAACGAAAATGTCACCAGTGCGTAAAACCAGCGCTGATGGTTTTCAACTGATTCCAACGTTCTACATCTCCAAAAGCAACACCAGGTTCAACTGCTGATCACCCGTGACCGCGACAAGTTCCCGTCGGCCAACCAATCGCTCTACAACATCGACGACATTCGTGCGATCGAGCAGTTCAACGACGACATCGAGGAGCGACTGCAATTTCGAACGACCGTTCTCGATCGAAACACCGGCCGAAATCGCCTCTACAAGTACAAGCAGATCTGCGAGCAGTTCTGCGAGAACGACTGGCTGAATGCACGCGTGCTAACGGTGCTCAAGTTCAAACTCGAGAACAAGGACGAACGGAACAGCCCGAATTATCGGCTCTCGTTTCCGGAGGTCAGCTTGAGTTCGAAATGAACGTTTAGTGTCTGGTTTTCATTGTGGTGGCACTGGCTTGCGCTGGTATGGCAGCGCAACAAAACAATTGTTGTGCCACTGCAGTCCATCTGGAAAATTTATGCAACATGACGCAAACATGACATCATGACCAACCAATCAGCGCTGAGAACAACTCATGATTAACCAATCAGCGCTGTGAGTTGCTATGACCAACCGATCAGGTAGTTGCATATATTAGCGAGATTGACTGTACCAGCAGATCAGATTCGAAATATCGATCCATGCAAAACTCACCATGCGAGTTTGTTTCGGTGTAAAAAACGTGCTGAGAGAATTTCTCAATTTGATATTTTTCGAATTTCGCAATTTTTCCAGGCATCATTCGTCGCCAAGGATGTCTATCTCGCATATTCGTTGGGCCAGCTGAAACTGAATGAACGATTGGAGATTCAGGACTTTGGACTGTACGTGCTGACGTACACGGTGAACAACAGCAACGGCCTGGCGGACAGCTTTGAAAATGCTATTCAGGAACAGGTGATGTTGGTTTTATGTTGTGACTGAATGTGAGAAAGGTTGGTAAAGAGTGCAAAACGACCAAGTTTCGTTTTCCATAAGACAGTTGGTTTGGCTATTGTGATGGTGGTCTGTGATAATCAGCAACTTTGGACAAGTTGCTTCCTTGCATGCTACTGGATTTTGTTGCACTGAATTGAATTTAGCGGATTAAACGCAGCCAAGTGAGTAGATCGAAGAAATGAATCCGTTCGAATATCCTCCCAGTTTTTCGTTTTTTTTGGCTCATCGTTCACTGCCAACCGACACGTTCGATGCAGGTGGCCCGATTCAACCAAAACAACAGTCGTGCGCTGCGCAGCTTTGTCTGGTCGCATCAGACGGATTCCCGCGGTCAAGACGAGATCCAGCTGGCGACCGTGCCGTGTCTCCTGGCGACCTCGCTGATCTTGATTGGCTTCTCCACGGCGACCCTATTTCGACTGCCACTCGCGCAAAGTCAACACGTCGAAGCGATTTTGGCGATTGTCGGGCCGGCGATGGCAATTGTGACGGCGTTCTGTGGCCTGTGGGCGATCGGGTGCACTTATACGAACATGCTCGTCTCGGTGCCGTTTCTAGTCATTGTCATCGGTGTGCATGTTGTTTCAGAGGAGTTGTTTTTTCTTACTGTTTGATAATGTACATGTAACTCTGCCGCGAACCGAGCCAAAACAAGTTGGCCTGCTTTGACTGGTGGACCTTGATGCCGTACTTATATATAACCGGTTTTCGTATTTCAAACTCGGCTTTTTTACGTAATAAAACTTGCTGGTCTTTACCAGCCCAGAAAATCCGAGTGAAAACGAATGACCATAGACTTGATATTCATTGCACCACACCACTTGTGTATGCCGGCAAATCGTAGTGCAAATTTGATACCAAACCCGCAAGACAGGGTCACAAGCGGACTTTGCACATCTGACCGCCGTTCAGGGTCGCACGTTGCGGCCCATGAAACTTTTATTGTAGTTGTTTTTGCGGTGCAACTTTTGTTGTTGGAGTCGCCACTGTAAATGGACCACTCCGAATGCGGCCCGTTTGCATGCAGGCGTCGACGACGCGTTCCTGCTGTTGGCCGGCTGGCGCGGCAGCGGCGGTGGCGCCCGCTCGATCGGCGCCCGTCTCGGCGACTCGATGGCCAGCGCGGGCGTTTCGATCACGATCACGTCGCTCACGGATGTGCTCTGTTTCGCCGTCGGCTATACGTCCTCCATACCGGTCGTCAGTATTTTCAGGTGAGCTTTCGGGACTTTTTCGTTTTTTTTTTTGAATGATCGTTTCTTTTTGTTCAGCCCGAAGCATATCCACAGCACAAAGAAACTGACATCAGTTTACTGCGTTGGAGTGTGCGCTAAAGCTGGAAATCATTTAGCAATAAGCTGATTGGCTGGTTTTGAATCTATAGCTCCGTTTACTGATTGTCATGATTCAGTCAGTCAGCATGTTTCACAGTTCCTCCGCTGTTGTGTCTTGAATAAAGAACTTTTGTCAAATAAATTTTCCGAAAGCATTGCTCGCCAACCGCTTGCAGCCTGTACGTGGCCGTCGGTCTAACGGTCGACTACGTCTATCAGTTGTCGTTCTTCATTGGTGCCGTCGCCTTACTGGAGCGACGTCGACAACGCCAGGCGGCTGCGGTCGAAAGCGAACGAATCTTGATGCGGTACACGTCGTCGACGCCGGAAATCGCGCTTGCAAAACCAATGAACGGCTTTATTGCAACCACGAATAAAACGATGAACAACAACAACAACACAAAAGAGATCGGCGGTGTTCTACCGCAAACGCTGAATGGATTCCACAAACCTCAACTGAACTCGAATGGCAGCTCGCGCACGAGCAAATCGGAACAGTTTACGATGATTTCAAGCGTTTTCGTTGCGTCCGAACAGCGTTCGAACGTTGTGATGGATAAGATCGAGAGTTTCCTGTTGACCTATCGCCAGCAGTCGCTCGAGGCATATCGTGGTGTACTGGAGTGCGTAGACGAGACGTTTTTAAATTGATTTTTTTCAAAGTTTGATTTGAAAAGCTTGAATTTTGACGCGTTCACTGGTCGAACCGGTGAAGTTGTTGCTGTCGCCATTAACCTCCAGCAAGTCCGATGTGAATTGACACTTTGGATTCATTGAAGAATTCGTTCATGGAGCTGTATGCAGGCTAGTCTCAGATTGCAAATTGTAACAAAAATGTAGATAAACGAGATGAGGTTTCTGGAAGACAATAAGGGCCAAAAAAGTTCAGCAAGACGAGACACATCTTGTGTGACTGGTGTGGCAACTAAGTTCTCTAGAGCAAACATTCCGGTGCTCAGTGCTTGTTGTTTGTTTATGCACAGGTGGCTGTTCAACACGACGCACCCGCATCGCCTGGCAGTGACGCGCGTCGCCGGCGTCCTCGTCGCCATCGTCCACCTGGCGCTGTCCGTGTACTGCGCCTCGATCGGACGCACCGATTTCTCGCTGCCAGCGGCCTACATTCGCGATTCGCTCGTTGCGAACACCTCCGAGCTGTTGGAGCACTATTTGTACGAAGACGCCATGACCGTCAGCTATATCTGCCCGACGTATCCGGACTTCACGAATGCTCAGGTGAGGTGTTTTTTTAGTTGGAGTTGGAGCTGGAACCTTTCATTCGGTGTGTTCGTTTACAAAAAGCCAGCTTGTTATTATCGATTTCGGTTTTGGTCAACCTGCCTGATCGGCAGACTGTCAGTGGAATGAACGCTGACAGTTTTTTCCAAGCATGAAAACTACGCAGCATGTGGTATGTGCAACGGCATGGAAGGTGGCATATACTTTTCAACATGCCTGTTATCCACTCAAGCCGATCGTATAGTTGATGAAATTGGACGCCTTCAGTCGCTTGCCACTGCATTAGGACAATACCAAACATACAAAACAACACTAACGCAGTCACACGAATCACAGGCTTATAGCGCTACTATCTACTGTATGCATTTGCTCACCGCTCAGACCCGGCAGCGTTTCGACGCGATGACCCGCCAGCTCGAGAACATCCCCCACTATTCGCTGGGCAGCGCCGGCACACGTCTCTGGCTGCGCAGCTACACGGAGCGCATCGAGTTTTTTTCGGCGCACGACGCCCCAGCGCGCGTCGACGCGAAATTCACGCAGGCGAACGTGCTGCAAGCGTACAGTGAACTGGTGAAGGACGATCAGAACTGGCTGAAGCTGAGCGAAAACGGCACGCACATCGACGGTTTCTGGTTCACGATCGTTTACCGCGGCATGCACAGTCTGTACGATGTGCAGCGATTCTTGGCGACACGCAGGCAGATCGTGTCACGGTATCCGGAGTTCGCAGTGGTCGGTTATCATCCGTACGATTTGATACCGGACGGCATCACGGTGTGCCCGCCGAAACTGATGGAGACTACTGGTGAGTCCTGCTGCTGTTCCACAGTTTTATTGGAGTTTCGCGCGTTTCGCGAAATGACATCTCGCACTGAAATTGCAATGTGCACCTGGCATCCCGCAACACTGCCATTCCAGCCTGCCGTTGTCTCAAAATGCCTCATTTCGTTGTTGTTGGGGACTTCAGGCAATGGTTTTAGTCAGGGCTGAATCCAGAAGAACGCACCGAACGCTTCGAGTCAAATGTCCACCTTGCAGGCATCGTCGTCGCCCTGATGTCCGTGTTTGTGTTCGTGTTCGTGCGCGACGTGACCGCGTCGTTCTGGGTGATCAACGCTCTCTTCACAGTCGGCATCGGCGTCATCGGCTACCTGCAAGTGTGGCGTGTCAGTTTCGACGTGACGTCGACGTTGGCGATCCTGACGTCAATTGGTGTCAGCGTCGACTACATCGCGCACATCTGCTATCACTTTTATAGTAACGCGCGGAGATATCAGTTGCCGACAGAGTCGGACCGGAGAACGACGACGACGACGGAGCAGGCGCACGCGATCTTGGTCGAACGACTCTTGGACACGTCGACCGCAGCCGGGTGGCCGCTGTTGCAGGTTGCTTTTGAGTTTTGGTTTTTTGCTTTGGTTTTTACTCGACAAATAACTGCACAAATGAGGAAACTAAACTTATGGGCCACCACAACAGTCCTCCAGGTTGTGGTAGCCCATTATTGAACGGTTCACGGTCCAGCTCACGGTTAGACACAGTTTTTATTTGACTATTACGTCAAATACCGGTCTGCCTAGAGTTTTGACAATACTGTCACATTTTTCGATTTATCGTGCAGTGTAATTGTTTTTTATATTTGTCAATGTTGTTTTTGATATTGTTCAATACAAGAAGTTCGCTGTTTGCGGTTTCGCCAGGTAGACGCATACCGCGGTGCCCCCTGGCTCGTCAGTGCGACGGACACCAGGCAGAACTGCCGAAGCTGTTTTACCACAGACAGATCTTATAGTCTGGGCAAAACATCAGCGAACCTAGAAAGCAGAATCTCACAAAATCAACCATCCCGGGCTATGAAGCCACAAGGGACCCGGTGTTTTGCGAGTGTATTGCGAATGTTGTTTTTGATATTGTTCAATGTTGTTTTTGATATTGTTCAATGTTGTTTTTGATATTGTTCAATGTTGTTTTTGATATTGTTCAATGTTGTTTTTGATATTGTTCAATGTTGTTTTGCTGTCTCCAGGCGCAACTGACGACCGCACTGGGCATCCTGCCGCTAATCTTCGTCGACACGTACATTGTCGAAATATTCTGGAAAACCATCCTCATCGTGGCCGCTATTTCAATCGTCCAGTCGCACTTCATATTCCCACTGTTCTTCGTCACGTTCACGCCGTTGCAGCCGGCCAGGACAAGACTGAGGAGCGCGAGAACTTGAGGTTCATGAAAGCGGCATAGCAAAGCGTCAAAATTGTGTGCGACCTTCAGTCATTATCGCGAGCTCTAAAGTGTGCGAGACCAGTCATCAGCCCCGAGAGCCCGACGGCCAGAATTAACAGATACCTCTGTTTTTTGAATAATGTTGTTTTCTTCAAGTTCGTGCGGTACAACATACAAATGTGATTCGATTACCTATGCTCATTGATGTTTGTGACATTGCCAACTATACCCGCCGCGACGGTGGGGGGTACCACCCCTTAAAACCGGTGTGCAGGCCGCAAGAAATTTTTGCGGTGGCATTTTGGCGACACCGGTTTGAGGGCTGTGCACGGTTTTTGCACGATTTTGAGGGCTGTGCACATTTGCAAGGCAGCCGGTGCAATAAAGCAAAGCGCGCAAAGTTTGTGTTCTTGCGGGCTGCACACCGGTTTGATGGCTGCGCACATCAATACCCCACGCCGTCGCGCATGAATGTTGCCAACCAACTGATAGTGTCACCGTTGTGCAACCGGTCAACAACAAAAAACACTATAAAAATAAACACGGTTCATTGAAAATGTATTTTTAAAAAACCGTGCGGGTTTTTTTGGCTGTGTAAAGCCTGCAAATGTGCCATGTGTTGTGCAAGTTCACGGCAACAAAATCATATAGCAAATAGCCATGATCTCTACTGTGGTACGTCTGCGTCTGCATCTACCGCAAAATTTTCTGGCCAAGTTCAAATCTGTTTAAAGTTCGGTTTTGAACAGGCCTCATGTTCAATTAACTCTCATAAGTTCCCAACTCAAAGTAATGTGAGATTATTGAAAATGCGAAAATTACAGATGCTTGTGCAACACATGCATGTCGTGCATCTATGGCTGAAAAGAAGAAAAATCAGGTCAAGAAAACGTAAAAATCACCTCTGCTAATTGTTCCGGTAGTTGCTTGGTCCATCAAGGAGCATTAACGGATGCAAAAACCGGCAAAAATGAGAAATGAAGGCGCAGGTGAATGTTTTTTGCCTCCAGCTTTCCGACGACTACGACGACTCTTCAACATCGATAAATGACACGGAATGGCCGATTAAACATGGCAGCTTTTATCAGGGTGCAAGGAGCGCGCGAAATTTGAATGAAAGAAATAAAGACGCTCAGAAACCCAATTGTTTGTGAAATTTCACATATTTTTGAACTAATTCATTCTTCCTGCTATTTCATTCTTTCTTCGTTGCACACCTGATTGGGAACTCTCTTGGCATTCTTCAAAAAGACAGCTCCTAGTTTGCGACTGATCTCGCCTGCATGGCGATTACAAGGACTGCCTTATTTATTCAGCCGTACTGCACCTGTGTTCATCATATCAGCCTGCGCACCACCGAACTGGACTGGGGTGTGCTGTTCAACAAAATGCCGTTGTTCCTGGTTGGTAGCCAAGCCGGCCAAAACCGGGTAACCTGGTAAGCTGATATTTGCTGTTTTCATGCTCCGAGTTCCGCTGATGAAAAATGGATGATTAGTGCAACTGATCGCTCAAAATTTGGTTTAACCTGGTGGACAGTGCCTGTTCGTGGTTCTGGGCTTCTGAACAGCCATAACGGGCTCCGGTGCACGTGCTGCCCGCTCAGCAAAACCAACCGATCGACCGGATGGTAAAAAGGTGCCGGGTAAATTCGCTCAAACATAGTGTAATAGTGTACACTTCATGCCAACATCTGGCGAAACGTCCAATAATCAAGGCTCAAGCAAAGTGTTCCATACAGGTTTCAGCATGTCAAAACCAAAGAAATGCCATTCATTTTGTTTTGTTTTTAGATTTAGTGCATGTTATGCCAAGAATATAAGGGCAGAATTGATCCAAACATTTGTTGTGGGCTGATGCGGCGACGGAAATTTTGCAAAAACAAAAATGAAACGTATCTGTGCTTTGTGGCAAAGAATAGATGCAGTTCATCAAAAATTTCAAAATACTGCAGACAAATTACACTGTTGGACCACCATACTTGCGCGCGTTTTTCGTGTGTGCGCGAGAATTTATTTGTTGGTCAATGAATACAGTTTTTGGTCATAAATTGTGCTGGATAAGATTGTTTGCTTATGCTGTAAATTTGAATGAAAAAAAACTTTGACACCAGTAACAATTGAAGCTAACGCAGTTTATTTATTGGTTGCGTGGCTGGGGTGGGGTGGGATGGCTGTTGGAAAAAGTAACAAATCAAACTAATAAGCATTCACGACATTTTTTGCCGAATTGCAAGCATCACTGGTGGACATGCAAACTGTGCATTGTAACATTTGTTGCAGAGTTTAGGCCACACGAAACATGACATATTTTGGACTTTGGTGTTGCATTATTGTGTGATTTTGCGACCAGATGTCCATCTTCTGCGTATGTGTTTAAAAATTATATCGATTGTGTTTTGAAAGTTATACACGAAACAATTGCTGGACGCATCATTGCATCACACTGAAATGCATCGAAATATAATGTCGCTTTCCCGCAAACGAAAGATGAACTTCCACAATCGGTGAAACCATCAGTGAAAAGATTGTACTATGACGTTCGGGACCTCGGTGGAGTCGAACCGACGGTGACGATCGAGCAAAAGCACTGAACCACTGCGCCATGAAGCCGCTCACAGTGGAACGCCTATTCGACGCCTATGGTCGTCTGGTCGCTCGAAATCCGTGGCCGTTCGTCGTTGCACCGTTGCTCCTGACGACCATCAGTCTGTGCGGTGTTGCGAAACTACAAAAAGTGACCAACACTTGGCAAGTGGTGGAGCCGACCGACTCGCAGACCCATGAGGAGCGGGTGCAAACGCAACCGTTTGTGTACGTCTCGACAATGGGATACTACAGGGTCAGTGGCCAATTTTTATAATACATGAAGTTCGCTGTTTGCGGTTTCGCCAGGTAGACGCATGACGCGGTGTCTCGTCAGTGCGAGGCAGACCCAGGCAGAACTGTCCCCCGACTCGACACCAGGCAGAACTGCCGAAGCTGTTTTACCACAGACAGATCTTATAGTCTGGGTAAAACATCAGCGAACCTAAGTAGTAAAATCTCACAAAATCATTCATCCCGGGCAATAAAGCCACAAGGGACCCGGTTGTGATGCGAGCTGATTGGCTGGCGGCATTGCTTGGATGCAGATATTCAACTTGTTAGATTTGAAATGTGTGTTTTCGTTTTTCTTATTGCCGGAAACCTTAACTGAGTACTGTGTAGATTCATTCGAACAAGCTGGTTACCGTGGTGACGTTCCCGTAACCCGATGCCGAACACAGGTGTTTTATAGTTTTGCACACTGCCGTTTTCCACCAAAATTTCATTTGGCACGGCACCGCGGTACCCCGCACGTTCACAGCCCCGCAGTGAACGGTGGTCACTCGCATTGAACAACTTTGCTCAGTTTCTTGGTTTCCTGCGCGCACCACTTTTAGTGACAAATCTGGTGTTCACCGATGCAACCGACATTGTCTCACTCTGGTGCTGTCTGACCAACAGCAAGCAATCTCAAATTTGCACTCACTCAGATTCAACTGCTGATCACCCGGTCGCCCGAGTCCCCCATGAACGGGTCACTTTTCAACCGCGACGACCTCACGACCGTCGCTCGTTTCAACGAGCACATCGAGCAAGCGTTCGACTTTGACGCGGACATGGCCGCCACCGCCACCGCCACCGCCACCGCCACCGCCACCGCCACCGCCACCGCCACCGCCAGCGGCTTCTTGCCGGCGGAACAGGCGGCATCCGAACGGTTGCAACGGAAATACAGCGACGTTTGCGACCACTTTTGCCGGCAGGACTGGGGCAACGCGGCCGTGTTGACGACGCTGAAGTTGGCATTGGAACGGCAGAAGTACGACATCAAGATGACGTTTCCTGAGGTAAGCCGACAACCAAGAACATCAATGGACTTTTGTGGTTCATTGAAAACTTCTGAGGAATTTGCTGGCGATCATCAGGAAGAAATGCCATTTTTACAAGATTTTCCACAGGTGAACGTGCACACCAATCGCGTGTACCTCGGCTACTCAATCGGTCAACTGCAACTGGACTCAAACCAAGAATTGGTCGACTTCAAAATGCTCCTGTTGACGTACACCGTCAGGGACGTGGGCAATGTGGTGAAGCGATTCGAAGATGCCATGGAGAAAATGGTAGGGGTCGGAGGAGCCATCAGGTGACTCATTGATTTATTGACCACGATTTCAGAAACGGTCTTATGATCGTGTCAGGCTGTGTGCGACTGTTTTTACACAATTTCCTCCGTATTCTAAAAAATAAAAAAATCTCGTTTGTTGAGTAACGCTGACCAATTAATGTGCATGTGAAGTTGTGTGGTTGCTAGTGCACCTTTCTTACGTACAATACATTGTACCTGTTTCAGCCAAGTTTTCTGGACTCATCCCAAAGTACGTACGTCTGCATTACGTCTGGTATAAACAAGCATCAAAAAACAACCAACAACAACAATCGCCATATCCAGGTTCACCACTTCAACCGCCGCCACGTGCGCCAACTGCGCGTGCTGCTGTGGAGCGCGCGCGCCGAGGGCCGAGGCCAGGACGCCGTGCAGTTCGCGGCGCTGCCGTACGTCGCCGTCACGGGCGTCACGGTGCTGCTGTGTGCCGTGCTCACCGTTGTGCGGACGCCGCTCGGCAGCAGTCAACATTGCGAGGCGGCGATGGGCGTGCTCGGGCCGATGCTGGCCACTGTCGCGTCGTTCGGCCAGATCTGGCTCGCCGGCTGGCCGTTCGTCAACATGCTGATCGTGGTGCCGTTCATCGTGATCGTCATTGGTTCGGTTGTTCCGGGTTTTTTCCTTTTTTTGTATTTTCATATGTGACAGATTTGGGCGAAAATGGGTGGTGATAATGAAACATAATTGGACAGACGTGGAAGCAAATGAGAATGAACTCTCCACCGCAGTTGCCAGCTGGGCGATAAACTGCGTGTCGTCAAGAGTGTGGAATGAAATGAAAAGAATGAAAAGAGAATGAAAAGAGTGTGGAATGATGTACAGTGGGCAGCAATTAAGCTGGTTCCATCTAACCCCTAGATCTCATTATTTTTATCAGACTTTCACATTGTTTTCATTTGAGACGATTTTCGCCAGTGTACTACTAACCCTGCCGGTCGGTTGTGTTGACCGTTCACCGTTTCCAGTGTCTCATTACACCGTTGTCTCGCAGGCATCGACGACGCGTTTCTCTTGTTGGCCGGCTGGCGGAACAGCGATCCAACGATGTCGACAACCGAGCGAATTGGCCAATCGGTGGCGACAGCTGGTGTCTCAGTGACGATCACCTCGTTGACGGATGTCGTCTGTTTCGCGGTCGGCTACACCTCAACATTCCCACTTGTCAGTTTGTTCAGGTTGGCTGTGTGTTGATGGTTATTGTGCACATGGTGTACCCGGACAGGGTGGTTGAAAAATAAGATACACACTAGTACAGTACGGTACAACAGTGCTTTCGACGACAGTTTTGCGTTGTGGGCTGGGTGGGGGCACAATGTTTTGTTTTCCGGTTAACTGTTCGGGTATTGTTTGCTTCCGGATTTCTCTGTCAACTTGGTTTGGCATCGTTCGGTCGCTAAAACGCTGTCAGTTTTTCCAAACTTCTCAACTTTCTCACTAACGTCTGTTTTACTTTGGTTTCTTGAAGCCTCTACACGGCGGTAGCCCTGACAGTCGACTACATATTTCAAATGACCTTTTTTCTTGGCGCAATGGTACTGATTGAACGACGACGTCAAAGTACGTTCACCAACCTTAGTGGATCGGAGACGGAAATACTTGCCAACGATTCCACGGACAAGCATAATAATGCGGCGATTAGCAGCAAATTCACACTTCAATGTCTGCTGACTTGTCGACAAGGGTCGGCTAAGACGTTTCAAAAAATCCTCAGGTGTGACACGCATTCATTATTTCAAATTTTAAGACCTGGGATCCAGGAAAACTTCTAGTCAGCAAATGTCAGTGAAAGAAGCTTGCAAAAAGAGTGCCTTGACGCCATGAGGAAAAACGTCGCCAAGCAGTTGCACAAAACACGTTGATTTTGCCACCGTTTTAGACTGTTTCATTTCGCATCACCAACAAATCTTGCCAAAAAGCCGTCTCATTTCAGATATCTTTTCGACACCAAGCACAAACATCGACTGTTGCTGCTGCGTCTCAGTGTCCTGCCAGTGGTGACGCTGCATCTAACAGCCGCGCTGTACTTCGCCAGCATCGGACGAACCGACTTTAAAGTGCGCGACGTCTTTCTCAAGGACTCTCAAATCGCCGAAACTGCTCAACTGATGGAAGGGGCGTTGTTTCGCGACGCCATGACGGTCGCTTTTGTCTGTCCTCTGTATCCGAACTTCACCAATCGAACCGTTCGTCAGCAATTCCTCGACATGGTGCATCGGTTGGAGACGATCGCTCACTATTCCACAGGTGACGCACATGACAAAGACGATGATATTCTTTGCTTCTGATTATTGTAGGACGTATTTACATGTAGCTTCTGCAGTCAACTACACACATGCAATTTGTTCATTCTGGCACGCTGATTGGCTACAGCCGGCTCTTGTAAATCCCTTTTGCATAATGTGAGAGGGACGGCACTTTTGATGTTCGTAATCCAGTTCAATAGCCGACTGGCTATTGCTACTCAATAGGGGTGTGGCTCTTGCCTACATTTAAGAGCCGGCTCTCACTGTTACAAGAGCGGCTCTTACCTATAACCAAGAGCCGGACCGAAAAAATAACAAAATAAAAACGCACAGGCAAACGCGGCAGTCGCTTGTGGCTGCGCTACTACGCGGCGCACAACGCCTTCTTCACCGAGTACTACAACGCGACTGAGTACGATTCGCTGTGGGACGATGCGAGCGTACTGAACGACCGCCAGTTTCTCGAGCACAACGGAAATCGCGTCTGGCTGAAACTGAACTCCGCGCAGACGTCGATCGATGGATTCTGGTTCACCGTGGCCTACAGACGCATGCACAACACTGATGACGTACGACAGATGCTGCGCACGCGGCGGCACATCGTGGCGCAATATCCGCAGTTCGCCGTCGTCGGTCACCATCCGTACGACCTTGTGCCGGACGCAGTTAGCGCGTGCGCGCCGAATCTCATGAACACTGTTGGTGAGTCCGTGTATGCGTGGAGTGGTCTTATGGGTGGGTACACTTTGGGACCGGCGTGTCATTTGTCTCGTCGCGTCGCGTCTCGTGCGAATGACCGGGAACCATAATCAATCACTGAGAAGATTTTAATACACAAACCCATGTCAGTAAATACAAGAAAGAGATTGCTGAAATGGGCGGGTCGTATGCGTTTTGTTGGTTTCCGGGGGGTGTTGCCCGCACAAACGGCGCCAGTTCTCAATTTGGTCAAAAAATTTTGCCGATTTTTAATGCTTGTCCAACACTACTGAGTATGGGGAGTTTGCACAAGAAAAATCTCGTTGGCAAAAATTACCGTTTGCCGGTGAGGGGGGGTCAAAATCAGAAGACCCCAAAAATTCAGCATATTTTTTTCGCCAAATTTGTATTCATCGTCTTATTTTTCATGTTTGATTTTTCTTTAAATTTTTTAAATCATTTTTCTTTAAAATTTATTCACGCACTCTGTGAGTCTGTAGCTTTAAAATGAATGCTTGCTCAATGTTACTTTTTTTTCGAGTTCGCTCGAAGTTCGACTTTCTGGGAGAGCGACTCTTATAAACATTGTTCAACATTTTATCGAGTTATCGCATAGTAACACCACTTTGACCTCAGAATAGCTGAACTTTTTGTCGAGTTATTATTCTCAGTGACTTTTCCGCGCCGTTTTGTGGAGCTGCGTGATGACGGTGCACCGTTCACGTCGCGGTTCTTCGAGACATTTCAATCCTAGTGTACTGTGGTACTTTGGTGGTACCTTGGCATATCGACACCACCACCTTGGCATATCACACAACGTGATGTCCTATCATTCAATTTTGCTTGCCAAACCCGACATCATTATTTCGCAACTTCAAAAGTGCACCGCGCAGGCATGGCGATCGCCCTGATCTGCGTGCTCGTGTTCGCGTTCGTGCGCGACATCGCCGCCGCCTACTGGGTGATCAACGCGTTGTTCTCCGTCGGCGTCGGTACGCTCGGCTACCTGCAGGCGTGGCAAGTCAGCTTCGAGATGGGCATGGTCATGGCGATTCTGTTGGGGACCGGTGTGTCGGTCGACTACGTGGCACATCTTTGCTATCACTATTATACGCATCCGAATCGAGAGCTCTGCGAAAAACACGCCTTGAACAGCGGACGATTGTTGCCGACGGAGGAGCAGATCAACGAGCGAATCGTGCAACGGCTGACGGACACGTTCGCCAGCGCTGGATGGCCGATATTTCAGGTTGCGCGGTGTGGAACGTTCTTGAGAGAAAAAACAACTGTTCAACAAGAAAAGTGAAATTGTTCTAGCTACAATTGGCAGCTGAACTTTTTGTGGAACTTTCCGTTCACTCCGCATATTGATTGGTTGCATTGTATCAGTGTTTTTGATGGATTCAAGGATGCCTGACTAGATTACCTAAAAAAACGGTTACCCCTGTACTGTAGATCAGAAATTTAGAAGAAAAACTATTTCAATCTTTGGATTGGTTTTGTTTTGTTTTTTTAATTTATGTTTTTAATTACAAGTTTTGATTAATATTCAGGGCCAACTGAGCACCGTCGCTGGCATGCTGCCGCTGATCATGGTCAATTCCGATTTCGTGTCGATCTTCTGGAAGTCCATAGTGATTCTGTTCGCCATATCAGCGTTTCAATCCTACGTGTTGTTTCCGTTGTGTTTCGTTACGTTCACTCGATTGAAGCCAGCGCGCGACATTTATAGGCGCATTAGTACCACTCTTGAAGAAATGTGATACAAGTATTGTGAGATTTGAAAAGTCACAGAAACAAATAAAAAATGATTTATCATGAGATACATTGTACGACCAGTAAGCGCATTGATGATTCAAATAAGCAGCCAATCACAGATTCACAAAGGTCGTCTTGAATTAGCGACACATTCACGAATCAAATGCAGACGCCACCCGGTGGCGCTGTTGTCGACACGACCAAAACACAGCGGACACCACTGGCAGCCAAATGGAGGTCGTTTGCCTGCATGGAGTGGAACGCTGTGCTCAGTCTGTACCTTTGAACCTTGGAACCTTTGAACCTTTCAACGAACCTTTGTACCTTTGTACCTTTGAAGCTTTGAACTTTTGAACCTTTGCACCTTTGAACCTTTGTACCTTTGAACCTTTCAACGAACCTTTGAACCTTTGTACCTTTGAACCTTTGTACCTTTGTACCTTTGTACCTTTGAACCTTTGAACCTTTGAGCCTTTGTACCTTTGAACCTTTAAACCTTTGAACCTTTGAACCGGTGACCTCAAACTACCAACGTACGCGGACACTCGGAGCTGTTCATGTGCTGCTTGACTTCGTCCAACGGGAACGGTGCCTTGCAGAAACCGCAGGGCATTATTTGCTTCGTTCGATAGATGCAGTCGTGCGCCATATGCGGGAAAACGTCCGATACATCGATGGCCTATTAACGAAAAGTAGGAAAGGCATTGTTTCTAGCGTGCCCTTTCACTTTTTTTGTGTTTGATGTTTTGTTTCCGATAAGAAAAGAGAACCTTTGTTGCATTTCAGTAAATTTTTAATGGGTTGGTACATTTAAATTTGAAAAAAATTGTTACCTTTGCGCAGTGGTTACATTTCGTCATCAGCGGACAATTGAGCGCCCAATGTTTGTACAGATCGAATGCACTACGTAGACCGATGACAAACAGACCGCAGGTGGGACACCGGAAAAAGAACAACACTGTTGTGAACAATTTAGTGTTTTTTTTTCAACTTGAAAAACTCGAAAGTTTGAAAAGTTGTTCTGGAACACACCTTTTGACGCTGTTGTGAGACATATGTGAGTGTTTTTTTTAAATGAACACCTTCAGGTGTGGTTTGAAATAGCGACTGAAACGTATCATTGAACAAAACTGTGAACCACGAACAAAACAATTTGCCAGCAAAAACGCCACAAAGGACCGTTGGTGTCAGCCAAAAGCATGAAACCAGGTCACCCAGCTGACACAATTATTTCCAACAGCTGACTCACGACGAAACACGTGGCTTTCTGTTGCTAACAAAAGAAAAAATCGATTTTCGAGCGGAGCCAAAAAACCTGGCAGTTCAATTCACATACAGTAGAAACGAGTAATCAGTAAGTGCTGAAAACGGCTACAAGTCAAAAATGGTACACTACTGTGTTCAAGCGTTATAACGGTTTGAAACAGGGTATCAGAATAGACACAAAGGTCTATCTATTTAAACGTGTCTAACCAGAAGGATGTCGCATGCTGCTAAAAGACATCCGCTTTGTCACGCATGCGGATCAGAAAGTGGACTTTGCAAACGTGGAAGAAATCAGCCAAACTGAAAGTCCAGCGGAGTGCATGTCAAGCAAATCATTTGGCATATGAAGTCACTTCGATGAGACACGTTTAATTAAATAAATGTGCTATACATTAAAACAGATTGTATCACAAATGAGTTGATTGCATGCTGACTGCTTGATTCAATTCAGGAAACTGTGCCGCCGTAAGTGTGGTCGCACGGCTCCTGTCGCTTCTGCTCATCAAATACTTTCGTCGCCATTTTACAAACTCGGCTTTCGCCACGAAATACCGCCACGTACGGAGTACGGTAACAAAAGTGAACAGTTGAAACGCGGCCAATAGCAGCGCGCCAAGCGACACGGTGTACAATAAAACGTATGTTGGCCAGATTGATGTGGAATAGCGGGTCGCACTGTTTGGAGGGTACACCAAAAGTGCCACAAGATACACTCGGTGCAGCTTTAGACTCGGGGCCCAAGTTACAATAGCAATGTACAGACAGAGGCCTGTCAGTAGGCAGCTGACCAGAGGCTGAAAAAATATCCGGACTTTACTTTTTTCAACATCCTAAGGATCGGCTCTTGAATATCCAAAAGCTATTTCCCCCGATCTTCATACGTACGTATGAGAGCCGGTTCTTGATTTTGTAAGAGCCACTTTAGCATTTGTAAGAGCCACTCTAGCATTTTAAGAGCCAGTTCTTGGATATGTAAGAGCCACGTGCACTCTTGGACATGTAAGAGCCGACTCTTGGACATGTAAGAGCCGACTCTTGGACATGTAAGAGCCGACTCTTAAATTTGTAAGAGCCGGCTCTTAAATACGTCTCTACTCAACGTGTAAGTAACTTAACTTAACTGATCAAGTATAAGTAAAAAACAAATCTCACAACAAACAACCAAAAGTCGGCTTGACTGAATCAGATAAAACAAAAACACTGACCAAAGTCGCCATGGACGGCACTGAAAACATCGGTCGTTCCAGTGAAACGCCGACGAAGCTGAACGTGAGCGCCACAGACTGAACAATCGACACGGTCAACGTCAGGCTCATTGAGACTGTCAGTGCCACATGAACGTCGACAACAACGGTGACGTTTTGCACTTGGTCGTCAACGGCGGCTGCGACGTTCTCGTTCACGCACAGACGATACAGCGTGAAGGATACTACTGGAAATACTGCAGAGTATCATAAAGTCTTGCATATAAGGTTCCTCCCACTTATAAGACCCCCACCCAAAAATAAGTGGGCGGAGTGTCACACGGCGGGAAACCAAAAAATTCAAAATTTTGACTTGGTCAAAATCCTACCCCGTTTATAAGGCCCGGAATTCGTAACGTTCGGCTCATAAGACCTCCTCCCACTTATAAGGTTGTCACACGAAATTCCACTTTTTTCAGAAATTTTTGATTTTCAAATTTATATAAGGAGACCTTATATGCAAGACTTTACGGTATTCGGTTGCGGACTGACTCCGAAATAATTGGTAGATGCGGGCGCCTGCAGAGAAAACGTGGCTGCCATTTTGGCAATTATTTGGGCTACTGAAACGGCTACTAAAACCTGAACGCCATTTCAGCCGATTTCGCATGTCTACAACACGCTCAGTCATGTTAGTAATTAGCTGATTTAGCAGCCAAATTAGTAGCCACACGTTTTCTCAGTAAAGCAAACCGTTCACTGTCAATCCAGCATGCGCGGCCCGCAAAAGCACTGAACAAGAAGCCCCTTCCGGTGCCCTATCCTGGTGCTGCTTATTGCATTTTCTAACTAATTTTCTACCATTAATAAAAAAAAACGCCCACAACACGTACGTCTGTACCTGCGACACAGACGACCACGCTGACTGCAGTTGTAGCACAGGCGAGTCGTCTCACGTGAATCCCGCACAGACGATGACGATAGTTGTTGTCGAAGCCAACAATCAGATCTTGCTCGCGAGTCTCGGGGTAGCTGATTGTGATGGTCATTTTCGATTTTTTGACGAACTTTTTTAAGCGCCCATGATTCGATTTAGTGCAGAATTTTTGATTTTCAGAGGTTTTCAACTAGCTTTTTTGCAGTTTTTTTTCATGCGGGTAACTTTTGCGATAAAAAAGGTGTTTGCACTATACAGCTTTTAAGCGCTTTCAGACATGGTACTTGAAAATAGTTAGCTCACATAAGCACATGGTTTCTTTATTTACCGCGCCTTGCTTGAGTCATATCGTATGTGATTTCGCACTTATCGGTGCACACACTCATGAACGATCATTTTTTCATGTGTCCGAAATACAGGTGAAGTGAGATGAGTCACTTTCAATCTTTTATGTTAAGCCACGTCATGCGATTACAGTTAAGAAACTATTTCCAGAGTGCAACAGCTTTTGCAGTCACTGGATTGAAAAAAAAATCAGTGAAATACCGCTCAGAACTCGGTCACCAAGTTGTTTTCCAAGGTCCCAAAAAGACCACAATTGTTTATGAGTACAGGCAAAACATAGGTAGCCCGAAAACAACATCTGAAAAAAAACGTTCCTCAAAAGAGACCTCAACCGAATGTTCATAGTTTAAAAATGTGGCGTTTCTAACAGCGTTGAAAAACGCAAGCGCTAGCTGGCGTTAAGCTGTTTTATTACGGCCAATGAAAATGCCAGACTTGAACAGAAACGAACACTTTTGTGAGTTGAGTTGAGATTTTTGGTGGATAAAAAGCTAATTAGAGCAGCGAATCATTATTAGCTGAACCGTCACAAACGCAACGTTTCGCAAAATGATCTGCGATTTTGAGTGATTTTCATGCCCAGCAGCAGTGTTACAGGCGTCGCCGCGACTGCAGCAGCAGAGCTCGCCGTCTAGGTGAATCAATTGCTCGTCGAAGCTGAACGCCGGTATCGGATCGGTCGAAGCGAATGTTTTGCACTGGAAAAACGCAAAAAGCGTATAAATCCGAAAAGTGTATTAGCTGATTAACATCAAAATTTGTTTTCCTGTACGGAATGGATGATTAAACATGGCAGCTTTTTTCAGTGGGCAAGGAGGGCGCGAAATTTGAATGAAAAAAGAAAGCCATTCAAAAACCTAATTGTATTCCATTTGACGTGTTTTTTCAACTAATTTATTCTTCGTGCTATTCTGTTCATTCTTTCTCCCTTGCACACATGGCTAGGAATAAGGGAGGCGGGGCGGGGGGGAAAAACCGTATTACCTCCAATAAACCCCCATGGGGGATTAATACGTCAGCGACTGTTAGGGGTGGGGGTTTATTGGGGGGGGGTTATTGGTGGGGGTTTACTTACAAACAAATTCTAGGGGTGGGGGTTTATTGAAAAATGGCAAAAATACCTTGCATGGCAGGCAAGAAAGTCGCAGAAACTTCTACTCTATAATGGTGGGGGTTTAATGGGGGTAATACGGTAAATGTGAAAGCATTGTTGGCTTTATTATATGTTTTGAAGAGGTTTCGGGGCGCGATTACAAAGCAATCAATATTATTAAGCAAGATAATCCAGCTGAGCTCAAACCGAGCCGCCAAGACGTCTGAATGAATTATGACGTATGGTATGGCTGAATAAATACGACAGTCCTTGTATTCTCCCTCAAGGTGGGATTAGTCCCAGACTAGGAGTTTGTCTCTTTCAAAAATGCCAAGATTATTCCTAGCCATGTGTGCAAGGGAGAAAGAATGAACAGAATAGCACGAAGAATAAATTAGTTGAAAAAACACGTCAAATTGGAATACAATTAGGTTTTTGAATGGCTTTCTTTTTTCATTCAAATTTCGCGCCCTCCTTGCCCACTGAAAAAAGCTGCCATGTTTAATCATCCATTCCGTACAGGAAAACAAATTTTGATGTTAATCAGCTAATACACTTTTCGGATTTATACGCTTTTTGCGTTTTTCCAGTGCAAAACATTCGCTTCGACCGATCCGATACCGGCGTTCAGCTTCGACGAGCAATTGATTCACCTAGACGGCGAGCTCTGCTGCTGCAGTCGCGGCGACGCCTGTAACACTGCTGCTGGGCATGAAAATCACTCAAAATCGCAGATCATTTTGCGAAACGTTGCGTTTGTGACGGTTCAGCTAATAATGATTCGCTGCTCTAATTAGCTTTTTATCCACCAAAAATCTCAACTCAACTCACAAAAGTGTTCGTTTCTGTTCAAGTCTGGCATTTTCATTGGCCGTAATAAAACAGCTTAACGCCAGCTAGCGCTTGCGTTTTTCAACGCTGTTAGAAACGCCACATTTTTAAACTATGAACATTCGGTTGAGGTCTCTTTTGAGGAACGTTTTTTTTTAGATGTTGTTTTCGGGCTACCTATGTTTTGCCTGTACTCATAAACAATTGTGGTCTTTTTGGGACCTTGGAAAACAACTTGGTGACCGAGTTCTGAGCGGTATTTCACTGATTTTTTTTCAATCCAGTGACTGCAAAAGCTGTTGCACTCTGGAAATAGTTTCTTAACTGTAATCGCATGACGTGGCTTAACATAAAAGATTGAAAGTGACTCATCTCACTTCACCTGTATTTCGGACACATGAAAAAATGATCGTTCATGAGTGTGTGCACCGATAAGTGCGAAATCACATACGATATGACTCAAGCAAGGCGCGGTAAATAAAGAAACCATGTGCTTATGTGAGCTAACTATTTTCAAGTACCATGTCTGAAAGCGCTTAAAAGCTGTATAGTGCAAACACCTTTTTTATCGCAAAAGTTACCCGCATGAAAAAAAACTGCAAAAAAGCTAGTTGAAAACCTCTGAAAATCAAAAATTCTGCACTAAATCGAATCATGGGCGCTTAAAAAAGTTCGTCAAAAAATCGAAAATGACCATCACAATCAGCTACCCCGAGACTCGCGAGCAAGATCTGATTGTTGGCTTCGACAACAACTATCGTCATCGTCTGTGCGGGATTCACGTGAGACGACTCGCCTGTGCTACAACTGCAGTCAGCGTGGTCGTCTGTGTCGCAGGTACAGACGTACGTGTTGTGGGCGTTTTTTTTTATTAATGGTAGAAAATTAGTTAGAAAATGCAATAAGCAGCACCAGGATAGGGCACCGGAAGGGGCTTCTTGTTCAGTGCTTTTGCGGGCCGCGCATGCTGGATTGACAGTGAACGGTTTGCTTTACTGAGAAAACGTGTGGCTACTAATTTGGCTGCTAAATCAGCTAATTACTAACATGACTGAGCGTGTTGTAGACATGCGAAATCGGCTGAAATGGCGTTCAGGTTTTAGTAGCCGTTTCAGTAGCCCAAATAATTGCCAAAATGGCAGCCACGTTTTCTCTGCAGGCGCCCGCATCTACCAATTATTTCGGAGTCAGTCCGCAACCGAATACCGTAAAGTCTTGCATATAAGGTCTCCTTATATAAATTTGAAAATCAAAAATTTCTGAAAAAAGTGGAATTTCGTGTGACAACCTTATAAGTGGGAGGAGGTCTTATGAGCCGAACGTTACGAATTCCGGGCCTTATAAACGGGGTAGGATTTTGACCAAGTCAAAATTTTGAATTTTTTGGTTTCCCGCCGTGTGACACTCCGCCCACTTATTTTTGGGTGGGGGTCTTATAAGTGGGAGGAACCTTATATGCAAGACTTTATGATACTCTGCAGTATTTCCAGTAGTATCCTTCACGCTGTATCGTCTGTGCGTGAACGAGAACGTCGCAGCCGCCGTTGACGACCAAGTGCAAAACGTCACCGTTGTTGTCGACGTTCATGTGGCACTGACAGTCTCAATGAGCCTGACGTTGACCGTGTCGATTGTTCAGTCTGTGGCGCTCACGTTCAGCTTCGTCGGCGTTTCACTGGAACGACCGATGTTTTCAGTGCCGTCCATGGCGACTTTGGTCAGTGTTTTTGTTTTATCTGATTCAGTCAAGCCGACTTTTGGTTGTTTGTTGTGAGATTTGTTTTTTACTTATACTTGATCAGTTAAGTTAAGTTACTTACACGTTGAGTAGAGACGTATTTAAGAGCCGGCTCTTACAAATTTAAGAGTCGGCTCTTACATGTCCAAGAGTCGGCTCTTACATGTCCAAGAGTCGGCTCTTACATGTCCAAGAGTGCACGTGGCTCTTACATATCCAAGAACTGGCTCTTAAAATGCTAGAGTGGCTCTTACAAATGCTAAAGTGGCTCTTACAAAATCAAGAACCGGCTCTCATACGTACGTATGAAGATCGGGGGAAATAGCTTTTGGATATTCAAGAGCCGATCCTTAGGATGTTGAAAAAAGTAAAGTCCGGATATTTTTTCAGCCTCTGGTCAGCTGCCTACTGACAGGCCTCTGTCTGTACATTGCTATTGTAACTTGGGCCCCGAGTCTAAAGCTGCACCGAGTGTATCTTGTGGCACTTTTGGTGTACCCTCCAAACAGTGCGACCCGCTATTCCACATCAATCTGGCCAACATACGTTTTATTGTACACCGTGTCGCTTGGCGCGCTGCTATTGGCCGCGTTTCAACTGTTCACTTTTGTTACCGTACTCCGTACGTGGCGGTATTTCGTGGCGAAAGCCGAGTTTGTAAAATGGCGACGAAAGTATTTGATGAGCAGAAGCGACAGGAGCCGTGCGACCACACTTACGGCGGCACAGTTTCCTGAATTGAATCAAGCAGTCAGCATGCAATCAACTCATTTGTGATACAATCTGTTTTAATGTATAGCACATTTATTTAATTAAACGTGTCTCATCGAAGTGACTTCATATGCCAAATGATTTGCTTGACATGCACTCCGCTGGACTTTCAGTTTGGCTGATTTCTTCCACGTTTGCAAAGTCCACTTTCTGATCCGCATGCGTGACAAAGCGGATGTTTTTTAGCAGCATGCGACATCCTTCTGGTTAGACACGTTTAAATAGATAGACCTTTGTGTCTATTCTGATACCCTGTTTCAAACCGTTATAACGCTTGAACACAGTAGTGTACCATTTTTGACTTGTAGCCGTTTTCAGCACTTACTGATTACTCGTTTCTACTGTATGTGAATTGAACTGCCAGGTTTTTTGGCTCCGCTCGAAAATCGATTTTTTCTTTTGTTAGCAACAGAAAGCCACGTGTTTCGTCGTGAGTCAGCTGTTGGAAATAATTGTGTCAGCTGGGTGACCTGGTTTCATGCTTTTGGCTGACACCAACGGTCCTTTGTGGCGTTTTTGCTGGCAAATTGTTTTGTTCGTGGTTCACAGTTTTGTTCAATGATACGTTTCAGTCGCTATTTCAAACCACACCTGAAGGTGTTCATTTAAAAAAAAAACACTCACATATGTCTCACAACAGCGTCAAAAGGTGTGTTCCAGAACAACTTTTCAAACTTTCGAGTTTTTCAAATTGAAAAAAAACACTAAATTGTTCATTACAGTGTTGTTCTTTTTCCGGTGTCCCACCTGCGGTCTGTTTGTCATCGGTCTACGTAGTGCATTCGATCTGTACAAACATTGGGCGCTCAATTGTCCGCTGATGACGAAATGTAACCACTGCGCAAAGGTAACAATTTTTTTCAAATTTAAATGTACCAACCCATTAAAAATTTACTGAAATGCAACAAAGGTTCTCTTTTATTATCGGAAACAAAACATCAAACACAAAAAAAGTGAAAGGGCACGCTAGAAACAATGCCTTTCCTACTTTTCGTTAATAGGCCATCGATGTATCGGACGTTTTCCCGCATATGGCGCACGACTGCATCTATCGAACGAAGCAAATAATGCCCTGCGGTTTCTGCAAGGCACCGTTCCCGTTGGACGAAGTCAAGCAGCACATGAACAGCTCCGAGTGTCCGCGTACGTTGGTAGTTTGAGGTCACCGGTTCAAAGGTTCAAAGGTTTAAAGGTTCAAAGGTACAAAGGCTCAAAGGTTCAAAGGTTCAAAGGTACAAAGGTACAAAGGTACAAAGGTTCAAAGGTACAAAGGTTCAAAGGTTCGTTGAAAGGTTCAAAGGTACAAAGGTTCAAAGGTACAAAGGTTCAAAGGTGCAAAGGTTCAAAAGTTCAAAGCTTCAAAGGTACAAAGGTACAAAGGTTCGTTGAAAGGTTCAAAGGTTCCAAGGTTCAAAGGTACAGACTGAGCACAGCGTTCCACTCCATGCAGGCAAACGACCTCCATTTGGCTGCCAGTGGTGTCCGCTGTGTTTTGGTCGTGTCGACAACAGCGCCACCGGGTGGCGTCTGCATTTGATTCGTGAATGTGTCGCTAATTCAAGACGACCTTTGTGAATCTGTGATTGGCTGCTTATTTGAATCATCAATGCGCTTACTGGTCGTACAATGTATCTCATGATAAATCATTTTTTATTTGTTTCTGTGACTTTTCAAATCTCACAATACTTGTATCACATTTCTTCAAGAGTGGTACTAATGCGCCTATAAATGTCGCGCGCTGGCTTCAATCGAGTGAACGTAACGAAACACAACGGAAACAACACGTAGGATTGAAACGCTGATATGGCGAACAGAATCACTATGGACTTCCAGAAGATCGACACGAAATCGGAATTGACCATGATCAGCGGCAGCATGCCAGCGACGGTGCTCAGTTGGCCCTGAATATTAATCAAAACTTGTAATTAAAAACATAAATTAAAAAAACAAAACAAAACCAATCCAAAGATTGAAATAGTTTTTCTTCTAAATTTCTGATCTACAGTACAGGGGTAACTGTTTTTTTAGGTAATCTAGTCAGGCATCCTTGAATCCATCAAAAACACTGATACAATGCAACCAATCAATATGCGGAGTGAACGGAAAGTTCCACAAAAAGTTCAGCTGCCAATTGTAGCTAGAACAATTTCACTTTTCTTGTTGAACAGTTGTTTTTTCTCTCAAGAACGTTCCACACCGCGCAACCTGAAATATCGGCCATCCAGCGCTGGCGAACGTGTCCGTCAGCCGTTGTACGATTCGCTCGTTGATCTGCTCCTCCGTCGGCAACAATCGTCCGCTGTTCAAGGCGTGTTTTTCGCAGAGCTCTCGATTCGGATGCGTATAATAGTGATAGCAAAGATGTGCCACGTAGTCGACCGACACACCGGTCCCCAACAGAATCGCCATGACCATTCCCATCTCGAAGCTGACCTGCCACGCCTGCAGGTAGCCGAGCGTACCGACGCCGACGGAGAACAACGCGTTGATCACCCAGTAGGCGGCGGCGATGTCGCGCACGAACGCGAACACGAGCACGCAGATCAGGGCGATCGCCATGCCTGCGCGGTGCACTTTTGAAGTTGCGAAATAATGATGTCGGGTTTGGCAAGCAAAATTGAATGATAGGACATCACGTTGTGTGATATGCCAAGGCGGTGGTGTCGATATGCCAAGGTACCACCAAAGTACCACAGTACACTAGGATTGAAATGTCTCGAAGAACCGCGACGTGAACGGTGCACCGTCATCACGCAGCTCCACAAAACGGCGCGGAAAAGTCACTGAGAATAATAACTCGACAAAAAGTTCAGCTATTCTGAGGTCAAAGTGGTGTTACTATGCGATAACTCGATAAAATGTTGAACAATGTTTTTAAGAGTCGCTCTCCCAGAAAGTCGAACTTCGAGCGAACTCGAAAAAAAGTAACATTGAGCAAGCATTCATTTTAAAGCTACAGACTCACAGAGTGCGTGAATAAATTTTAAAGAAAAATGATTTAAAAAATTTAAAGAAAAATCAAACATGAAAAATAAGACGATGAATACAAATTTGGCGAAAAAAATATGCTGAATTTTTGGGGTCTTCTGATTTTGACCCCCCCTCACCGGCAAACGGTAATTTTTGCCAACGAGATTTTTCTTGTGCAAACTCCCCATACTCAGTAGTGTTGGACAAGCATTAAAAATCGGCAAAATTTTTTGACCAAATTGAGAACTGGCGCCGTTTGTGCGGGCAACACCCCCCGGAAACCAACAAAACGCATACGACCCGCCCATTTCAGCAATCTCTTTCTTGTATTTACTGACATGGGTTTGTGTATTAAAATCTTCTCAGTGATTGATTATGGTTCCCGGTCATTCCCACGAGACGCGACGCGACGAGACAAATGACACGCCGGTCCCAAAGTGTACCCACCCATAAGACCACTCCACGCATACACGGACTCACCAACAGTGTTCATGAGATTCGGCGCGCACGCGCTAACTGCGTCCGGCACAAGATCGTACGGATGGTGACCGACGACGGCGAACTGCGGATATTGCGCCACGATGTGCCGCCGCGTGCGCAGCATCTGTCGTACGTCATCAGTGTTGTGCATGCGTCTGTAGGCCACGGTGAACCAGAATCCATCGATCGACGTCTGCGCGGAGTTCAGTTTCAGCCAGACGCGATTTCCGTTGTGCTCGAGAAAGTGGCGGTCGTTCAGTACGCTCGCATCGTCCCACAGCGAATCGTACTCAGTCGCGTTGTAGTACTCGGTGAAGAAGGCGTTGTGCGCCGCGTAGTAGCGCAGCCACAAGCGACTGCCGCGTTTGCCTGTGCGTTTTTATTTTGTTATTTTTTCGGTCCGGCTCTTGGTTATAGGTAAGAGCCGCTCTTGTAAAAGTGAGAGCCGGCTCTTAAATGTAGGCAAGAGTGACACCCCTATTGAATAGCAATAGCCAGTCGGCTATTGAACTGGATTACGAACATCAAAAGTGCCGTCCCTCTCACATTATGCAAAAGGGATTTACAAGAGCCGGCTAATGTAGCCAATCAGCGTGCCAGAATGAACAAATTGCATGTGTGTAGTTGACTGCAGAAGCTACATGTAAATACGTCCTACAATAATCAGAAGCAAAGAATATCATCGTCTTTGTCATGTGCGTCACCTGTGGAATAGTGAGCGATCGTCTCCAACCGATGCACCATGTCGAGGAATTGCTGACGAACGGTTCGATTGGTGAAGTTCGGATACAGAGGACAGACAAAAGCGACCGTCATGGCGTCGCGAAACAACGCCCCTTCCATCAGTTGAGCAGTTTCGGCGATTTGAGAGTCCTTGAGAAAGACGTCGCGCACTTTAAAGTCGGTTCGTCCGATGCTGGCGAAATACAGCGCGGCTGTCAGGTGCAGCATCACCACTGGCAGGACACTGAGACGCAGCAGCAACAGTCGATGTTTGTGCTTGGTGTCGAAAAGATATCTGAATTGAGACGGCCTTTTGGCAAGATTTGTTGGTGATGCGAAATGAAACAGTCTAAAACGGTGGCAAAATCAACGTGTTTTGTGCAACTGCTTGGCGACGTTTTTCTTCATGGCGTCAAGGCACTCTTTTTGCAAGCTTCTTTCACTGACATTTGCTGACTAGAAGTTTTCCTGGATCCCAGGTCTTAAAATTTGAAATAATGAATGCGTGTCACACCTGAGGATTTTTTGAAACGTCTTAGCCGACCCTTGTCGACAAGTCAGCAGACATTGAAGTGTGAATTTGCTGCTAATCGCCGCATTATTATGCTTGTCCGTGGAATCGTTGGCAAGTATTTCCGTCTCCGATCCACTAAGGTTGGTGAACGTACTTTGACGTCGTCGTTCAATCAGTACCATTGCGCCAAGAAAAAAGGTCATTTGAAATATGTAGTCGACTGTCAGGGCTACCGCCGTGTAGAGGCTTCAAGAAACCAAAGTAAAACAGACGTTAGTGAGAAAGTTGAGAAGTTTGGAAAAACTGACAGCGTTTTAGCGACCGAACGATGCCAAACCAAGTTGACAGAGAAATCCGGAAGCAAACAATACCCGAACAGTTAACCGGAAAACAAAACATTGTGCCCCCACCCAGCCCACAACGCAAAACTGTCGTCGAAAGCACTGTTGTACCGTACTGTACTAGTGTGTATCTTATTTTTCAACCACCCTGTCCGGGTACACCATGTGCACAATAACCATCAACACACAGCCAACCTGAACAAACTGACAAGTGGGAATGTTGAGGTGTAGCCGACCGCGAAACAGACGACATCCGTCAACGAGGTGATCGTCACTGAGACACCAGCTGTCGCCACCGATTGGCCAATTCGCTCGGTTGTCGACATCGTTGGATCGCTGTTCCGCCAGCCGGCCAACAAGAGAAACGCGTCGTCGATGCCTGCGAGACAACGGTGTAATGAGACACTGGAAACGGTGAACGGTCAACACAACCGACCGGCAGGGTTAGTAGTACACTGGCGAAAATCGTCTCAAATGAAAACAATGTGAAAGTCTGATAAAAATAATGAGATCTAGGGGTTAGATGGAACCAGCTTAATTGCTGCCCACTGTACATCATTCCACACTCTTTTCATTCTCTTTTCATTCTTTTCATTTCATTCCACACTCTTGACGACACGCAGTTTATCGCCCAGCTGGCAACTGCGGTGGAGAGTTCATTCTCATTTGCTTCCACGTCTGTCCAATTATGTTTCATTATCACCACCCATTTTCGCCCAAATCTGTCACATATGAAAATACAAAAAAAGGAAAAAAACCCGGAACAACCGAACCAATGACGATCACGATGAACGGCACCACGATCAGCATGTTGACGAACGGCCAGCCGGCGAGCCAGATCTGGCCGAACGACGCGACAGTGGCCAGCATCGGCCCGAGCACGCCCATCGCCGCCTCGCAATGTTGACTGCTGCCGAGCGGCGTCCGCACAACGGTGAGCACGGCACACAGCAGCACCGTGACGCCCGTGACGGCGACGTACGGCAGCGCCGCGAACTGCACGGCGTCCTGGCCTCGGCCTTCGGCGCGCGCGCTCCACAGCAGCACGCGCAGTTGGCGCACGTGGCGGCGGTTGAAGTGGTGAACCTGGATATGGCGATTGTTGTTGTTGGTTGTTTTTTGATGCTTGTTTATACCAGACGTAATGCAGACGTACGTACTTTGGGATGAGTCCAGAAAACTTGGCTGAAACAGGTACAATGTATTGTACGTAAGAAAGGTGCACTAGCAACCACACAACTTCACATGCACATTAATTGGTCAGCGTTACTCAACAAACGAGATTTTTTTATTTCTTAGAATACGGAGGAAATTGTGTAAAAACAGTCGCACACAGCCTGACACGATCATAAGACCGTTTCTGAAATCGTGGTCAATAAATCAATGAGTCACCTGATGGCTCCTCCGACCCCTACCATTTTCTCCATGGCATCTTCGAATCGCTTCACCACATTGCCCACGTCCCTGACGGTGTACGTCAACAGGAGCATTTTGAAGTCGACCAATTCTTGGTTTGAGTCCAGTTGCAGTTGACCGATGGAGTAGCCGAGGTACACGCGATTGGTGTGCACGTTCACCTGTGGAAAATCTTGTAAAAATGGCATTTCTTCCTGATGATCGCCAGCAAATTCCTCAGAAGTTTTCAATGAACCACAAAAGTCCATTGATGTTCTTGGTTGTCGGCTTACCTCAGGAAACGTCATCTTGATGTCGTACTTCTGCCGTTCCAATGCCAACTTCAGCGTCGTCAACACGGCCGCGTTGCCCCAGTCCTGCCGGCAAAAGTGGTCGCAAACGTCGCTGTATTTCCGTTGCAACCGTTCGGATGCCGCCTGTTCCGCCGGCAAGAAGCCGCTGGCGGTGGCGGTGGCGGTGGCGGTGGCGGCCATGTCCGCGTCAAAGTCGAACGCTTGCTCGATGTGATCGTTGAAACGAGCGACGGTCGTGAGGTCGTCGCGGTTGAAAAGTGACCCGTTCATGGGGGACTCGGGCGACCGGGTGATCAGCAGTTGAATCTGAGTGAGTGCAAATTTGAGATTGCTTGCTGTTGGTCAGACAGCACCACAGTGAGACAACGTCGGTTGCATCGGTGAACACCAGATTTGTCACTAAAAGTGGTGCGCGCAAGAAACCAAGAAACTGAGCAAAGTTGTTCAATGCGAGTGACCACCGTTCACTGCGGGGCTGTGAACGTGCGGGGTACCGCGGTGCCGTGCCAAATGAAATTTTGGTGGAAAACGGCAGTGTGCAAAACTATAAAACACCTGTGTTCGGCATCGGGTTGCGGGAACGTCACCACGGTAACCAGCTTGTTCGAATGAATCTACACAGTACTCAGTTAAGGTTTCCGGCAATAAGAAAAACGAAAACACACATTTCAAATCTAACAAGTTGAATATCTGCATCCAAGCAATGCCGCCAGCCAATCAGCTCGCATCACAACCGGGTCCCTTGTGGCTTTATTGCCCGGGATGAATGATTTTGTGAGATTTTACTACTTAGGTTCGCTGATGTTTTACCCAGACTATAAGATCTGTCTGTGGTAAAACAGCTTCGGCAGTTCTGCCTGGTGTCGAGTCGGGGGACAGTTCTGCCTGGGTCTGCCTCGCACTGACGAGACACCGCGTCATGCGTCTACCTGGCGAAACCGCAAACAGCGAACTTCATGTATTATAAAAATTGGCCACTGACCCTGTAGTATCCCATTGTCGAGACGTACACAAACGGTTGCGTTTGCACCCGCTCCTCATGGGTCTGCGAGTCGGTCGGCTCCACCACTTGCCAAGTGTTGGTCACTTTTTGTAGTTTCGCAACACCGCACAGACTGATGGTCGTCAGGAGCAACGGTGCAACGACGAACGGCCACGGATTTCGAGCGACCAGACGACCATAGGCGTCGAATAGGCGTTCCACTGTGAGCGGCTTCATGGCGCAGTGGTTCAGTGCTTTTGCTCGATCGTCACCGTCGGTTCGACTCCACCGAGGTCCCGAACGTCATAGTACAATCTTTTCACTGATGGTTTCACTGATTGTGGAAGTTCATCTTTCGTTTGCGGGAAAGCGACATTATATTTCGATGCATTTCAGTGTGATGCAATGATGCGTCCAGCAATTGTTTCGTGTATAACTTTCAAAACACAATCGATATAATTTTTAAACACATACGCAGAAGATGGACATCTGGTCGCAAAATCACACAATAATGCAACACCAAAGTCCAAAATATGTCATGTTTCGTGTGGCCTAAACTCTGCAACAAATGTTACAATGCACAGTTTGCATGTCCACCAGTGATGCTTGCAATTCGGCAAAAAATGTCGTGAATGCTTATTAGTTTGATTTGTTACTTTTTCCAACAGCCATCCCACCCCACCCCAGCCACGCAACTAATAAATAAACTGCGTTAGCTTCAATTGTTACTGGTGTCAAAGTTTTTTTTCATTCAAATTTACAGCATAAGCAAACAATCTTATCCAGCACAATTTATGACCAAAAACTGTATTCATTGACCAACAAATAAATTCTCGCGCACACACGAAAAACGCGCGCAAGTATGGTGGTCCAACAGTGTAATTTGTCTGCAGTATTTTGAAATTTTTGATGAACTGCATCTATTCTTTGCCACAAAGCACAGATACCGTATTACCTCTATTAAACCCCCCCCCCCCAAAATTAAACCCCCCCCCCAAAAAATAAACCCCCACCCCCTCGACAAGTTTCCAAATAATCCCCCCCCAAAAATAATCCCCCATGGGGGATTATTGGAAACCTGTTTGAAACACACACCCAGAAAAACATACACATAAACAGTGAATTCAGTGGCTGGTTGCAGTGAAAATGATGAAATTGTGCTACCAAAGGCCCCAAATGGATGAGTTAATGGTAATTTCATTACAAAAGGCTGTTGTAAAAGGAAATTTCTATGTAGAGTAGAAGTTTCTGCGACTTCCTTCCTGCCATGGAAGGTATTTTTGCCATTTTGCCCATCCCTAAAAATAGTTTCCAAATAAACCCCCCCCCCCAAAATAAACCCCCCCCAAAAATAAACCCCCACCCCCAGAAGTCGCTGAAGAAATAAACCCCCATGGGGGTTTATTAGAGGTAATACGGTACGTTTCATTTTTGTTTTTGCAAAATTTCCGTCGCCGCATCAGCCCACAACAAATGTTTGGATCAATTCTGCCCTTATATTCTTGGCATAACATGCACTAAATCTAAAAACAAAACAAAATGAATGGCATTTCTTTGGTTTTGACATGCTGAAACCTGTATGGAACACTTTGCTTGAGCCTTGATTATTGGACGTTTCGCCAGATGTTGGCATGAAGTGTACACTATTACACTATGTTTGAGCGAATTTACCCGGCACCTTTTTACCATCCGGTCGATCGGTTGATTTTGCTGAGGGGGCAGCACGTGCACCGGAGCCCGTTATAGCTGTTCAGAAGCCCAGAACCACGAACAGGCGCTGTCCACCAGGTTACCCCAAATTTTGAGCGATCAGTTGCACGAATCATCTATTTTTCATCAGCGGAACTCGGAGCATGAAAACAGCAAATATCACCTTACCAGGTTACCCGTTTTTGGCCGGCTTGGCTACCAACCAGGAACAACGGCATTTTGTTGAACAGCACACCCCAGTCCAGTTCGGTGGTGCGCAGGCTGATATGATGAACACAGGTGCAGTACGGCTGAACAAATAAGACAGTCCTTGTAATCGCCATGCAGGCGAGATCAGTCGCAAAGGAGCTGTCTTTTTGAAGAATGCCAAGAGAATTCCCAATCATGTGTGCAACGAAGAAAGAATGAAATAGCAGGAAGAATGAATTAGTTCAAAAATATGTGAAATTTCACAAAAATTGGGTTTCTGAGCGTCTTTTTTTCTTTCATTCAAATTTCGCGCGCTCCTTGTACCCTGATAAAAGCTGCCATGTTTAATCGGCCATTCCGTGTCATTTATCGATGTTGAAGAGTCGTCGTAGTCGTCGGAAAGCTGGAGGCAAAAAACATTCACCCGTGCCTTCTCATTTTTGCCCTTTTTTGCATCCGTTAATGCTCCTTGATTGACCAAGTAACTACCGGAACAATTAGCAGAGGTGATTTTTACGTTTTCTTGACCTGATTTTTCTTCTTTTCAGCCATAGATGCACGACATGCATGTGTTGCACAAGCATCTGTAATTTTCGCATTTTCAATAATCTCACATTACTTTTGAGTTGGGAATTTATGAGAGTTAATTGAACATGAGGCCTGTTCAAAACCGAACTTTAAACAGATTTGAACTTGGCCAGCAGACGTACCACAGTAGAGATCATGGCTATTTGCTATTAATATATGATTTTGTTGCCGTGAACTTGCACAACACATGGCACATTTGCAGGCTTTACACAACCAAAAAACCCGCACGGTTTTTTAAAAATACATTTTCAATGAACCGTGTTTATTTTTATAGTGTTTTTTTTCTTGTTGACCAGTTGCACAACGGTGACACTATCAGTTGGTTGACAACATTCATGCGCGACGGTGTGGGGTACCGATGTGCGCAGCCATAAAAACCAGTGTGCAGCCCACAAGAACACAAACTTTGCGCGCTTTGCTTCATTGCACCGGCTGCCTTGCAAATGTGCACATGCCTCAAAATGGTGCA
>JASANC010005258.1:0-22744 GCA_030248135.1 Theristus sp. LFF4_11
ACATACTTAAAAGTGATTTTTTTGATTTCTGATCAGAGGTTGCTTGCAATGAGTCGTGGTAGGTTCCTAATCCTAAACCTAATCCTAAGCCAAGCCTTTTTGATAAGGTGAAAATGATCAATTTAGTTTTTGCATTTTTTTCTTTCCTGTGTTAAAGGGCAGGGGCCACCGCCACTGCACATGCACCTGTTTTAATAATGATGCATTACGCTCAAAAACATGTTTTACAAAAAATAGCAAAATTTTTCAAAAAAAGTAATTTTGCGAAGCTTACCACGGAAAATAGGAAAAAGTCCCTTTATGTAGTGTACGTGTAAGTGAAAGAGCTCCGCGAGATCTTTAAAACGCACACTATTTCAAGCCCTAGCTTGTTTGCACCAATGTTGAAAATGCTGGTTGAAAATGGTATACTTTGCGAAAAATGGAAAAAAATCGAGGGTTTTTTGACTTATAAGCCCTAAAAGTGCTGCAAATAGGGGGAATTAGAGTATGGTTGCTAAGTGAAAATGAAGCGCCTTGTTGAGTTGTACAACCCCCTACCCTTAGTTAGAATATGATTCCATGGCCCGCTAGACCCCCCCACTTATTCGTGCAATCGGCGTTAAGAATGTATGCAAATTGTTTTGAAGATAAAAAATTAAAAACGGCTTGTTTTAGGAATTTTGACACAATCATAATGGAAAACGATGGAGAAAGAAAGAGCAAACAAAATGGAAACGCGGAGGGAGAAGGAGAAATGATGGACGTTGAAAATAGAGACAACGACGACGAGCGTTTTTCAGACGAAAACGACGCACTTTGCGGCGACGACATCGTCAAAATTATTTCGCTCGATTCCACGGATACGGATGAAGAAGATCGAACGCAAGAACAAACCCTTAAAAACGGTGCGGTTGCTGATGATGATGCAGGAAGTTTCGGTGAATACGATGAAAATTTGGGTTCGACAAACTCTGAAAATGCTGCTCAAGAAGGAGAAATTGTCATCGACGATCAGTCGATCCGTCGTTTCGAAGCGCACACCAGCGACGTCTTCACCATCGATATTTGCGGCGACTTGTGCTGCAGCGGTATTTTTACATTTTTTTCGAAATCTACCTTATTTAAAAAATGGCCAGAGAGACTTTATTTCAAAAATCGAAGTCAAATTTCGACACGAGAAGAAACCCAACCCGAAAACTGTTGCAGGCGGCCAAGACGACGTCGCGTATTTGTGGTGCTGGAGAACGGGCGAAATTCTGCTGAAATGCGACGGGCATCGCGATTCGGTCACTTTTGTGCGATTCAATTCGAGTGGTTCGCGTTTTTTTACGCGCTATTCTGTCATGGTTTTAGTTTAGGATTGAAGAAACACTTCATTCGTCCTGTGTGTTCACGGCATGAAAAGCCATTTTTGGTGTCACTTTTTTGGCCGCAGAGAAACCATCGAGTTCCAGCCTAGGTTTTTTTCAAAAAGTCGGTTCTGCAGAATAGGCAAAACATTTCTGCAAATAAAATTTGGTTTCTGCAAATTTCAAAAACATGACGAAAATGAGTTTTGTGCTTGTTTAATGTCATTTTTTGTGTTCTGAGCATCATTTCTTAACGATGCTCAGAATTGCCAATCGCATCGTTTTACCGCAGAATTTTTCAAAGACTAAGAAAAAATAAAAGGATCACCATATCAAACCAGATTGCCAAAGCAACCAAATCACCAATCATTCGATCCAATAAACCTAACAACACATCAATGATAATCAAATGAAAACCCTCATTGCTCAAATTCCGCAATCAAAACCATGGCTTCGGTCGGTTTGACGTCCTCAAAGGTACAGTTCACTTTGTTCGGCTTGATTTTGTATCGCCTTTGTTTTCATCCCCAGATACTGCATGCTTTGAGCTTGCCTGTAGTTGTAGTAGGACCAGGGAATTGAATTCGCTTGCATTTGAATCGTTTCCATTCGTCAGCGATACTGCCCTTCTCCGGCAATATTGATGAATAAAACTGGTGCAGATACAGCAGATCGGCATTGCCGTACGCCAGCAGCTGTTCAGATCTAGAGTTGGTAAAAAACCGGTTTTTTATATTGCCAGGAAAAAAACCGGTTTCTTTTCCGTTTTAAAACCGTTTTAAAACCATAAAAAACCGAATGCTTCCCAGCTCCTAAACTTTCCAGAACTTGGCATCTTGAACTCAAAATAGGAAATACATCAAAATTAGTGATTTTGAGCAGCGTAAAATGCGGTTTTTGGGAATACAGCCGATCCAATTTGCTTTTTTGCCACCCAATGCAACCCAACGTTTTGTCTCAAATCAAACCAATTTTGCTTTTATTGGTTTCCAGGGCAGCACGTTCAATAAATTGAAAACAAAGACTGGGCAGTGACCGTGTAGGTATGGGGAGCGGGAGGGACGGTTGCAAGGAGACCGGATAGCTGACCCCGATCAGGGGGCGAGATTTGCAGAACTGCAAAGTGAAACCGGTAGCGGATTGCGTTCGAAAAATAACATTTCATCAGTTACCCTTTGCAAATCGACAACATCGTCAGTCAGTCTGCATATGCACTTAGTTTAGCAGTCACCTTGTCTTTATCGTATTTCACTTGACCCTTGCCACAAAAGCTTCTGCAAAATGATGCTTCACCAGTTCAGTTCGACACAGTTCACTGCACCGTTTTTTGAAAAATATAATTTTACATTTTATCAATCAAACGAAGAATTGTGATTTTTGTCCACGAAGTCTAAAAATTTTTAAGGTAAAAAACCGGTTCTTTATTTTTTCAGGAAAAAAACTGAAAAAACCGGTTTTAAAACGAAAAAAACCGGGTTTTTTTCCTGTGCCAACCCTATTCAGATCCATCCATCTCAGACGGTAGAAATATTTTGGCAACCTTGAGAACGCTGTGCTCGTCTTCGAATCGGTTGCTGAGATCCTCGACAAGCTAGGCGACAAACTTGCGCACCTCCCTCCGCCACAATCGTCTCTCGTGTGGATGATGGATCAAGATCACTATCACTTCATTCTAATTCCAAACAGAAAGCCTAACAGCAAACAATAATTCAATTTGATCTGATTCTGTTTTATTTTTTGAATTCGAAACACTCCGATTTTATTCACGAAGGCAAAACGAAACGCCAATCACTGCGCTACAGCAACCGCCGAAACAGCTGTTTATGACAAAAAATGATTTCAAATTTCTTCTGTTGATGTGAAAGCTCAGTCAAGCGCCAAGCACAAAATGAATGTTGCAGAACCAACGTTTGCATGCAAATCTGTTTCTGCAATTTGCAGAAATCCGCTAAAAAATTTCTGCAAACGCTCCAAAATTCTGCAAAAACCGATGTTTTTCTGCAAAAAAACCCTGGTTCCAGCACGTCATAGATTCTTTCGAGTAAGAAAAAGACTTGAGGCGATTGCTTGCCTCAAAAACACGTGAGAAAATGCCAAAGCGGAGCTTTTTTCTGCTTTTCCGCCATGAACACCACGCAAGGACTCGTTTTTCGTGTTTGTCGAACATGGAGCCCGTTAATCATGCTGTTTATTTTGCTTTAAAGTGAGCGAGTCCCATAAAACAGCATGAATTCAACAACTTCGACGACTTTTAAAATTTCAAATCATTGCTCACGTGAACCGCCGTTCTTCACTCCAAAACTAAATTGCCACTTCTCTGCATGCAACCTACATACTTCTCCACATACTTCCAACCAAGCAAATTAACGAGAAAAAACCAACCGAAAAACTCGCAGGCACCAAACTTGCCACCGCCGATATGAGCGGTACTATCCGTGTTTGGACGGACTTTTCGAGGCCGACTCAATCGACAACCGAGCCGAAACCTCGATTGGTCGTGGAGTTCGCCGAATGCGGCGACGTCGAGTGGCTGAGTTGGCACGGATCGAGTGATATTTTGTTGGCCGGTGATCGCGATGGCAGCGTCTGGATGTGGCTGGTGGCAGGCAGCGCCGCCAGTTGCAAGGTGCGCGCTTTTATGAAAAGTTTTATGAAAGTTTATTGAAATTTAATTGTTAAAAAATTGTGATGGGCGATTATTGTATTGTGGATTTATTCAAACGTGTCCGGACTAAAATGACGTCATTTGCTTTAAAAAACACCCGTTTGTCAATGTACAGGCACTAAAATGTCAGTTTGGTGTGACTGCTTCGACATTCACCATTTGTTTACGGGGAAAAACCGGCTAAACGGAAATTCTGGTTTGCTGTGAACGGCAAGCGCATGTTTGGCGGCACATGACGTCATTTCAGTGGGACACGTTTGAAAAAATAGGTCATACTTATTTCGCTGTAATTATCCGTGTGATCTCCCATATAATGCGATCGTTTTCCCCGTAATCTTCGTTGTCCAGTGCAGTGCACTAAATCGCCACTTAAATGTGAACACACAGAACACTGAAAGTTTGACACTACTTTTTATGTGGATACCTTAACGGGGAGGGGGTTTTTTTAAGAGTTGGGTGTTAAAGTTTTAAGAGTTTAAAGTTTTCTATGCTGCGTTTCAAAGCTGCGTGCGGTCTTTCCGATGTTTCAATATTCAAATATTGATTCAAATTCCGATATTCAAATGTTTCTGTGATGTCTCTGGATGTCGTGGGGTTTTACTCTGAAAAATCATGAATCACACTTTGCCGTCTGAGAAACGTGGTTCCGTTGATTTTAGGCGATATTCAGTGATAAAACAATGGTTTGAAAACCACATGACACTGTGATTTCCAGACAGACAAGATTGCAAGACAATTTGAAAATGAGGACAAATATACATGCAACCTGAAATTTTGTATTGAAAATGTATTTTTGTATTTTTCTGTGGACACCTCCCAGTTTCAGCGCCCCGTTTTCCCCTGTGTTCACAGGTTTTCACCGCAGGGCAACTGCCCTGCACGGCCGGTTGTCTCTTGGCGGGCGGTCAAACATTGCTTGCTGGCTACGCGGATGGCACGATTCGTCTGTGGAAATTGAAAACGGCCGAAACGCAGGTGTGTGTAAAGTGCTAGTCTGAATAGCGTGCACTCCGTTTGCACAACACAAACACACTGGCACACATGCGATTGTACGGCAGTGCTGTGTGTGCGGTCAATATCGGTCGGATCACTTGGCTCATAAAACGTGCTCTGCGCGTTCATCAACAATTCCACCAAAGTTCCCATTCCATGATGCCATGCCCATTTCCAGCTCATCCCACCCACATCGCAAGCGCCGTCGCCGCCCACCAACCCCAGCACCGCCCAAGATTCAGCCTCCTCATCATTCCTCGCCGGTTCCGTAACGTCCGTCGCTCGTCACCAAACTCAGCCGGTCGCTGCGGTCGGTTGTGAAACGGGCGTTCTAAGGATCGTGCACGTTGAAACGGCGAAATGCACGCTGACGATGAGTTTGGCGGCGGCGCCGACGCGGCGGAATGATGCGGATTCGATGGAAACGGCAACGATGGATGATGCCGACGATCAAGCGGCCGATTCGATCGAGACGTTGAGTTTTTCGCCGGCGAAATCGCCGCTGCTGTTGGCGGCCGGCACGGTCGCTGGTGCGGTTTCTTCTTTTAGTTTTTTTTTGGTTCTGGTTTTCGATGGTGTAAATGGTGCAGATGCGGGGCTGAACGGAATGTACACGTTAGCAGCGGAAGTTTTCTGTAAATGACACAACAAAGCGGATAACATTATGCAGCAGGTGCGGTAAAAAAATCGAATCTGTCGCGCTGATTGGCTGCATCTAACTAATGGGGCCAATCAGTGAGCTGAATTCAAAAGCAACCATTACCGAACGAGTTGGCATGGTTTTTTGACTTGAAAATAACAAAAAAATGTTGCGGTTGTGCACAAAAAAAACGTTGCTAGTTGCGCGGTTCCGGGTGGCATAAATTGATACACACAAGTAGGGTTGGCAAAATACCGTTTTTTTCAAATCGTGGTAAAAAACCTGTATTTTATAAAATGTAAAAAAAACGAAAGCCAAAAAGTAAAACCCCCATATTTTTCGCAGCCGACTTTAAACTTGAACCAGGATTTGTGAAAACAGCTTTCAGAATGCTTTGTTCAAAATATCGTGCACCAACGAAGAAAATAAAATATGTTTGGGCTTGAAAACCCAAAAGGTCAGGAATAAATCGAACATTATCTTTTGCTCAATCGTTAATATTCCACCAATTACACAGGAAAAACCACAGCGTTTTAACCGGACAGTCTTTGGTCACAATAGACGAACACAATTTGCTGCAATAACGCAATTAAACCGAATTTAGATTTAGAATTTAGAATTTGAATTCAGATCAAAAAGAAAACAAAAAGAATTGTGTAAGAAAGACAATTTTGAGCGACATTTGGAATTTTTGAAATTTTCAGCTCAGCTCGGCAGCTCCAGCCGATTCTTGCACCTCGCTTAACAGTTCTTTTAAAACATCGGTGTCAATTTCGTCATCATATTTTTCTTGGTCACAGATTTCTCATTTTCTCATCAAAAATGATATAAAAACTCAGGGTCCGAAATTGAAAAAAACCGGAAAAATATGAAAAAAACCGGAAAAATACAGAAACGGTATTTTTCCCGTTTTTTTCAAGGCACCAATTTTTGCCCTGGTAAAAAAACGCGTATAAATACGTGTTTTTTTACCGGTAAAAAACCGGTATTTTTACCATGCCAACCCTACACACAAGTATCACCACGAAAAACGTGTTGCTCTGTTTGCTGCCGAAAAAAAAGAGTTTTCACCATGAACAAAATGCAGAAACGCTGAAACGCTGGCGACAAACTTCAAATTTCGTGGTATTGCCCACAACAACTGCAGAAAAACCTTCTTCAGTCATGCGATTTTCGCATTTCCAGGCCGACTGTCTATCATCGATCTATCCGCCGATGGTCTCGTGCGCCACGACTGTCGCCACCCGGCTGGCGTTGTGAAATGCGCGTTCCTGGACGAGCAGTTCGTGCTGTCTGCGTGTTTGGATGGAACGCTCCGCTTGTGGGACGTCCGAGACGGTCAACTGGTGAAAACGTGGACGGGACACGAAGGCGAGATTCTGGATTTCGCGTTCTCGACTGACGAGAACGTGCTCGTGAGTGCGGCGGCCGACCGGACGTGTCGCGTTTTCGCGTTGCAGCCGTGAAATCGTGAAATGGTTTGGTGAGATAGTGAAATCGTGAAATGGTTTGGTGAGATAGTGAAATCGTGAAATGGTTTGGTGAGATAGTGAAATCGGGAAATGGTTTGGTGAGATAGTGAAATCGGGAAATGGTTTGGTGAGATAGTGAAATCGTGAAATGGTTTGGTGAGATAGTGAAATCGTGAAATGGTTTGGTGAGATAGTGAAATCGTGAAATGGTTTGGTGAGATAGTGAAATCGTGAAATGGTTTGGTGAGATAGTGAAATCGGGAAATGGTTTGGTGAGATAGTGAAATCGGGAAATGGTTTGGTGAGATAGTGAAATCGTGAAATGGTTTGGTGAGATAGTGAAATCGGGAAATGGTTTGGTGAGATAGTGAAATCGGGAAATGGTTTGGTGAGATAGTGAAATCGTGAAATGGTTTGGTGAGATAGTGAAATCGTGAAATGGTTTGGTGAGATAGTGAAATCGTGAAATGGTTTGGTGAGATAGTGAAATCGGGAAATGGTTTGGTGAGATAGTGAAATCGTGAAATGGTTTGGTGAGATAGTGAAATCGGGAAATGGTTTGGTGAGATAGTGAAATCGTGAAATGGTTTGGTGAGATAGTGAAATCGTGAAATGGTTTGGTGAGATAGTGAAATCGTGAAATGGTTTGGTGAGATAGTGAAATCGGGAAATGGTTTGGTGAGATAGTGAAATCGTGAAATGGTTTGGTGAGATAGTGAAATCGGGAAATGGTTTGGTGAGATAGTGAAATCGGGAAATGGTTTGGTGAGATAGTGAAATCGTGAAATGGTTTGGTGAGATAGTGAAATCGGGAAATGGTTTGGTGAGATAGTGAAATCGTGAAATGGTTTGGTGAGATAGTGAAATCGTGAAATGGTTTGGTGAGATAGTGAAATCGGGAAATGGTTTGGTGAGATAGTGAAATCGTGAAATGGTTTGGTGAGATAGTGAAATCGTGAAATGGTTTGGTGAGATAGTGAAATCGGGAAATGGTTTGGTGAGATAGTGAAATCGTGAAATGGTTTGGTGAGATAGTGAAATCGGGAAATGGGTTCGGTGGAGACCGTGACATCGTGAAACGGTCTGGTCGGATTTTGCAGTTTGAAGGGTGCCGTTTTTGTCAGCAGTAGTAAATGTCTGTGTTTTTAAACACTGGTCTTTTGAGTTTCTGATACAGTTTTTGAGGACGTTTCGTGTGCGGTGGTGTTTTGAATTTTCTAGCGGGATGTGATAGTGTGCCAGCGCGCTGATTTGGTTGGTTGGTCTTTTTTGTTCAAAAGATACTTATGCCGGTAATTCACTTTTATGCTTTGGATTGATTTGCGAGTTGTTGATTTGTCGTACTATGACACACGTTGTTGACCACAAGAAAAACTTATTATCGATTCTATTGTATTTTTTTGTTCTGTTCTATTCCGCAAAGGTTCCATTGACTTTCAAAGTGCCATTACATTTTGCATAACGGCAGGGTATGGTGATGGAATAAAGTGTCAAAATCAATCCGCTTCTTGGACTCGCTTAATGTTTTGCTGAGATGGCTACTGCCTCCCAAACCGAACCAATCGAATCGATACGATTTGGTTTACCTGCATGATATTCACGTTTTTTCTGAACGGAAAACAAGTGTTTTTCGTCATCCCGAAACATCCATGACTCCGTTGCATTGCTGTTTAGTGTTTATCCAATAATTTTCGTCAGATTTCATAATCATGGCCTATCAAATGTACCGCTCGACAACGCTGGGTATTGCGCTGCAGCAAACGTTGGACGAAGCAATACAGGTTGGTGGGTTTTCGTTCTTCAGCATCCGTTCAAAAAAAGCGAAAATTATCCGAAAATTGTGAATCCTTTGTAGGAAGGCCTCATTCAACCGACATTGGCGCTGCGTGTGATGACCACTTATGACAAAGCGATCAACAAGGCACTCTCGCAACGAATCAAGACCAAAGTGCTGTTCAAGGTATTGTCTAATTTCTTGGTCATGCGACTGGTGTTGTTTTCGGTAAACGAAAACTTCAATCCACCGAGCCGTGAATGAAACAGCGCTACCGAAACTGCATTGTGAGATAAAAAATGGTTGTGGACACCCCAAACGTACCGTTTAGAATATCACAACAACCGCTCCGAAACAGAAATGTTCCAAGCTTCTACAGTCCACAAAATGCAGAATGTTTATTGCATAGATTATAAATAAACCCAGGCCAGCAACTTACCTGGTACTTACAAACTGCAAGGACGTTTTTTTTATTTCCAGGCTGATCACCTGAAAGCGTACCGGTTCTGCGACAACGTCTGGACGTTTTTGATGGAAAATGTTGATTTTCGTGAGGCCAGCAACGAGGTGGTGCATGTTGATCAGGTGAAGTTCGTGGCGTGCGACGGAAAGGCGCAGGGTGAGAGCGGCTGCTGACTTGCAATGGGGCGTTCATGGGTTTGGCGTGGAAATTGAAGCATAGCTGATTGTGTATTGAAGATCGAGAGGGGCACATCGCTGGTGGGGGCTCGCCTCTTTTGGTAGTGTCGCGAAATGCAGGCTTTGTTGATTTTAAGATGTTCGCAAAAAGTGAATCTGAGCTAACAACAGTGACGCATAGCCAGCGCTATGTTTATTGTTGCATAAAAACAACAGTACTAGCTGTGCGATTTCTGCTGCAAATTCATGAATGCATTTTTCTCAGGTTTAGGATTGTTTTTTTAATTGCGAATCACTTTTGATCTGGTCATAGGAGTTGAATGTAACAGCATGAAATCGAATACAGAAAAACTTGTTTCAATTTGTTTTTCAGCATCCTGATCGGTTGGATTTTCGACACGGGTAGCGGTTCACTGGTGATTTTTTTATTTTCAGTTTTGTATCCTTGTTTTTTCTCCTTTTTTCCGGAAGTTTTTACAGTGCTGTGTTTTTTGTTGAATAAAATGCTGAAGTGCAACATCTGTGATGAGTTCGTATTGTGTTTCTGAAATTCGGAATTGGTTGCAAACATCCAACGTTACTGACGTTACACATCCATTAATCCACTGGTCTTTCATAGTTTTTGACCGTTTCAGACGTTTTTCATTAAAATACTGCACAGTCGCAACCCAGTGGATGGTGTGTGTGTGTGCCAGTGTGTTTGTGCATGGGTGGCGACTGTGGCAACGCGTATAGGAGCAAAAAACCGCAGCAACGTTCGGATTGATGCAAGCTCGTATCTGCGGATAATGTTGCACTCAACAGAAACCTATTTTCCACTCGGCACCACTCGAAGATTGCACTCAAAGTTAAAACACTGCTGTCTGCAATAAAAGAATGACCGACGAAATGGAGTTTGAATTTGAGTACGTCACAAATATGTTTGGCGATCGAAAACTGGTAAAATACGTCAGCCAACGGTACCCAGGCACCGTGTTCAATTTTTCGCATCATTGTGAGTGTGGTTTTGTTGTTACAAAAAGCCGTGCGCTTCCTTTCATTTCGGTTTCATTTCAGTAGAATTTTGCGCAGCCAAACGCAATCAAACACACAGGCACGTCTTTTATGACTGAAAGTACACACGATTTCTAAATCGCGTAGCCATTTGTCGTGTCCGTGCGTACGCACAAAAAGCACTGCTTCATTTCATTCATTTTTATTCGCAAGAATGCGGGATGCTCCGCTAAAACTGTTAAGACAGCATGAGATACTGAGACCTGATTGCTAACTGCCCCGCGCAGCCACCACCCGCCAGAACATCTCCTACTATCGGTGTCAGTGCTGCCGAGCGAGCGCAAAGAAGAACGGTCTGACCGCCGCGTTGCCGCGCATCAAAATCGACGCCACTGGAAAACTGCTCACGAATCCGGACGAAACCCGTGTGCCGCATTTCTGCGTGCATGACGCACAGGAGCGGTTGACCATTGAGAAGTCGTTCCGTCAGCAGCTGAAACGGTGCGCAACAGCGCGGTTTGCGCGTTTTTTTCTTTTGGTTGTTTGAATCGTTCGGTTATTCACACTGTTTACAGTTGGAGGTTTTGCAAGGTTTTTTGGAAGATACATTTTATAGAAGGTTTTTAGCGCGGTCTTCTCAGACTGGAACTTTGGCGACAACAATAGTTAATTCATAGTAGTATTTCATTTCAATAGTAGTAAATAAAAAATGATGACAGTAATTTCAAAAGAGAACGAAAATACACAGGCAATCAGATCAGGTTGATTGATTGGCTGCTTTTGAACAAAAAACAAGCTTCGAATACCCTTCAAACAAGCACTACCTAAGCTAAGCCTGATCTCATAATTCGCTCCTTCAGCGCGCTTCGCAACGACGAGACCGAAGAGGGTGGCGTCAAAAGACGACGCAGCCGAAAGCGCCAATCGAAAAGCGTCGCCCCGAGTGGGGATCGAACGCCCGGCCTTGACGCCGTGCCCGAGCCGGACAGTTCGTTTCAGCCGCCGACGAAAGTGGAGGCGACTGATGATCCTGTCGACCGTAATGATGGTGACATCGAAGAAGAGCCATTCCAAAATGGCGATCATAATCAGTCCACTGCAGCGGAGTCACCGTCAGCAACGCACCATTACGCACCATTCAACAATCACCACTACTATCGCTATCACGAAGTGGCGACGTCGTCGTCGTCGTCGTGTTCGACCGCCGGTTTCGCTCCGCCGGTGTCGCCAGAAAAAGAGCTCACCACCACCGGCGCAAACGAGCGAGCAGCAGACTCATCGATGGATGGCGACGCGTGCTTCGGCCAGTCGGTCAGCGAGTCGTTGCGAGCGCTCGCGAGACCGGAGGCGAAACTGTGGGCGCAGATGAAGATCTACGAGGTGTTGTTTCGCGCGAAAAGCGGCGAGTGGAAGCGAGAGACGGCTGCGAGGACGGAGGGGAATGGTGGAAGGAAGCTGGTGGATGCGGAACGAAGGAAGGAGAAAGTGGCGGATTGTGATGATGGTGAAATGGCAGCTGGTAAAGAGAAAACACAACGCTCGGAATTGACCGCCGATTTGGAACGAATGGGACAGCAATGACAAAGTGACGTGATGTAAAGAATGATTTGGTGAAATGTTAGCTGGAGAAACGGAAAACTGAATTGAGCGATGAGGAAATTTCGTTGCTTCAAGAGATTCTTTATCATGATTCGTGATTCGATGGAACATGAGAAATCGGTTTAACGGATTTGAAATATACGTGCATCTAAGAGACTGTCATTTTTTTGCCCGCAATTGTCACATTGGTGTTACGATTGGCAATTTATATTTATGCAATTTTTAAAAGTTTTTTTGTTTGTTTTGTGAACATTGACACTTTCTTTCCTCTACATATCTTTTGTTTCTTCTGCTCGTTCAAGTATTTTGTACAGCCGCCATTCGTTTCGCACGGATAAAATTTCGAAGCTGAAATTGCTTGGACTGTGGAACAGCGTTCGGAAATGGAAATTCGGTTGCAACCATCCAACAAATCGAAATAATACATCCAATATAATGTTTCGTACTTCTCAAAGCGAGGATAAAAAACAAGAGAGCCGTTTGAGGAATTAGTGATATGCCTCTAGCGTTTTGTTTCATTTGCCAGCAAAGCGTGCAAGTAATGCGCTTCATACTTCTGTATGAATTCTCCGAAGAAAACTAAAGAGCAGCAACTTTACAGTTTTCCATCACAAAAAAACGTCGAGATGGAAACACGTGGACTGAGCTGGTACGATGATACGGGGTATGAGGCGTATTCAAGTGGCAGTGGTGAATCGTCCAGTGGTGAGTTTTAGTTTTAGTTGCTCTATTGGAAGTTTCAATGTCCAGAAATGTAGTTTGTTTGGCTTTTTTACTTCACTAGAATTTCGTTGGACGGTGCAAGACCAAATTTGAACGGCGTGCGTTAGATCGCGGCCCATTAGATCGCGGCCGAAGCATCGCGGCCGAAGCATCGCGGCCTGAAAGATCGCGGCCTGGACGATCGCGGCCTGAACGATCGCGGCCCGGACGATCGCGGCCTGGGACGATCGCGGCCTGGGAGGATCGCGGCCTGGGAGGATCGCGGCCTGGGACGATCGCGGCCTGGGACGATCGCGGCCTGGGACGATCGCGGCCTGGGAAGATCGCGGCCTGGGAAGATCGCGGCCTGGGAAGATCGCGGCCTGGGAAGATCGCGGCCTGGGACGATCGCGGCCTGGGACGATCGCGGCCTGGGACGATCGCGGCCTGGGACGATCGCGGCCTGGGATGATCGCGCCAAACAAGCAAATATTCAAAAGAACACTTCAAAACAGCAGTGTATGGCGATAACAGCAAACATCAACAACAACGGCAACAGTCAACTCAAAGTGACTCAACTCAAATTTCTCAAAGTGAGGCTCAATGCATCGCTTGCACCTGCATATCCGTCACGGCCAAAACCGCCTTCTCAAGCTAGGGTTGGTAAAAAACCGGTTTTTTATATTGCCAGAAAAAACCTTTTCTTTTCCGTTTTAAAACCGTTTTAAAAACGAAAAAAACGAATAGTTTCTAGCTCCTAAACTTTCCAAAACTTGGCACCTTGAACTCAAAATAGGAAATACATCAAAATTAGTGTTTTTGAGCAACGTAAAACGTTATGTTTTCGGGGATACAACCTACCCAATTTGCTATTTTTTCCTTTTCAAATCTTCCCAATTTTTTGTGTCAAATCAAATCAATTTCGCTTTTATTGGTTTCCGAACAGCACGTTCAGTACATTGAAAACGACGACTGAACAGTGACCGTGTAGGTATGGGGATCGGGGGCGAGATTTACAGAACTGCAAAGTGAAACCGGCAGCGGATGGCGTTTGAAAAATAACATTTTATCAGTTACCGTTTCAAATCGACAATGTCGTCATTCACTTTGCATCTGCACTTCGTTTAGCAGTCACCTTGTCTTCATCGTATTTCACTTGACCCTTCAAACAAAAGCTTCTGCAAAATGATGCTTCATCAGTTCAGTTCGACACAGTTAAATGCACCATTTTTTCAAAAATATAATTTTACATTTTATCAATCAAGCAAAGAATTGTAATTTTTGACCACGTAGTTTGAAAATTTTTAAGGTAAAAAACCGGTTTTTTTTATTTTTTCAGAAAAAAAACTGAAAAAAAAGGTTTTAAAACAGAAAAGAAACCTTTTTTTCTGTGCCAACCCTATCTCGAGCATAAAAAAGGTCTACCACGTTCCAAAAACCGGTAAATATAAAAAACCTAAAACAAACAAATCTGATTAAAAAACATTTCGTACTCATTCATGCAACGATTCGGTCGCATACAAGCTAATGTTTCACCCGGTGCCAAACAAGAACCCCCAGTTGCGTGCTGAAATCCATGTTTTTTGTGTTTTGCTACGTCATTCGCGGGCAGGTAAATGAATTTTTCCGAAATTTTGCACAAATCTAAGGTGAACTTTCTTGACCAACTGAATAAAATTCCATTCAATATGGTTTAACACAACTCAACAAATAACGCGTCAAACACCTACCCATTACGTCTGAAACACCCTGTAGTCATTCACATGGGAGCTGTCGGGTCAGGTTGAGTCACTCACACGTAGGATTGATGATACATACGCAATGCACGATGACTGCCACATGTAAATTGCCAGTCTGATCTGGATATATGACAAGGTATGAAAATTCGCGGCGATCATCCAGGCCGCGATCGTCCCAGGCCGCGATCCTCCCAGGCCGCGATCGTCCCAGGCCGCGATCGTTCCAGGCCGCGATCCTCCCAGGCCGCGATCGTCCCAGGCCGCGATCGTCCCAGGCCGCGATCCTCCCAGGCCGCGATCGTCCCGGGCCGCGATCGTCCCAGGCCGCGATCGTCCGGGCCGCGATCGTTCAGGCCGCGATCGTCCAGGCCGCGATCTTTCAGGCCGCGATGCTTCGGCCGCGATAGTCCGGGCCGCGATCTCCTGGGCCGCGATAGTACATTTGCCAATTTGAACATGCAGCTAATTTTTGATTTTGAACTGGGAACACTTCTCATACATTTTCAGTGTTTTGAAACAGGCTTCCGAAACTTTCTGAAGATCGTTTTGATACTATGGCCTATTTTTATAAACGTGTCCCACTAAAATGACGACATGAGCCGCCAAACATGCGCTTGCCGTTCACAGCAAACCAGAATGCCGGCTGAGTGGCTGAGTGGATAGCACTTGGGACTTCCAATCGGAAGGCCCGGGTTCGAATCCGCTCGTGACCACTTGGCTGCCCCGGGTTGCGTGGGGCTTAATGGTTCGGCAGCATGAACGTCGGCTTTCTTGATTCACAAGATTGCTGTTCCGGTGGCGAGGAACTTAGTGACATCGCGCCCATGCATACCAGCGCAGCTTGCCCAACGCCCACTTCTATAGCAGATAAACTGCTTCCAACGTCGCAGCCCATGTGGTGGACAATAAAAAATTGCGACACTGCCTTTCCCCAAGGGCGTTGGGTAAGGATAAAAAGGGGGCAACAAGCAACAACAAACAACAACAGCAAACCAGAATTTCCGTTTAGCTGATTTCTTCCTATAAACAAATGGTGAATGTCGAATCAGTCACACCAAACTGACATTTTAGTGCCTGTACTTTGACAAACGGGCGTTTTTAAAGCAAATGACGTCATTTTAGTCCGGACACGTTTGAATGAATTCACAATACTAACTAGTATTACTGTTTCATATTACTGCTGATGGGTGCTTTGATCAAGCAGTCTTGTTGTCGAGTAAGCCGTTGTGAGCTGAGCAACGACAGACAACAACGCACAAGCTGATAACCGGCAGGCAGACAAAATTCATTTGATCCAGTTGTGATCTTTTATTTTGGTCCCGAGAATGCTCGCACAGATAGGTAAACAGCGTCATGCATGGCGCGGGAATTGAAAATTGGTAAAGTAATCCGACAGTCCCCCAAATGGAGGAATTACAACGTGCAAGCACTGTTTCTTGTGGTTTCGCCTGGTAAGCGAAGCGTATACAGCGGGCCCCCAGGCTCGTCAGAAAGTCACTTAGGCGATTCTGAATTGCTACATAAAGATTGAAACTAGTTTCCTTTCACGTCTGCAAACCCATTGAGTGGCAGTGCATAACCAAAAAATTGATAATAACAGTAAATTCCGCTCGGATATTGGTACTTCTTCAGACTTACTTCCATGTTTTGCCTCTCACCAGACTCGCCGCGCGCACCGAATTTCGGCCTGGCCAACTTCGTCGACGAGCATGAAACGACGATCGCAATTGACGACGGTCTGATCGTGCACAAGTACACTCGCAAGAAACTCAATCAGGACGGCTCTGAACGGTTCGAATGCCGCAAATGCAAGACCGCCAACCTTAAAAGCGGCGTGAAACGCCCGGTGCCGAGCGTCAAAGTTCGCGATGGTCTGCTGGTGACGAATCCGTTCGAGAAGGAGCATTTCTGCGTCGACAACGACGACGTCAAGGTGGAGCCGGCGTATTTGAATCCACCGTTTGAGAGCAACGATCGGAGTGAGGCGGGCGGAAATCGGGAAGGCGAACGAATGAGAGATGATGATGGTTGGTTGGTTGGTTCAATTTGGGTGGCGAAGAAATTCGTGTTCTTTTTCTTTGTGTTCAGTGCAGATTGGTAGCGGTCAAGATTGATGAATTAAGCTGTTCACGAGCTGTTAGTCTGTTTGTTTCCGAAACTATCGCACCGACATGACGTAATGCGGTTTTTAAACCATGTGCCTGTCATGCACACAAGCACAGCAACCCTGGTCCTCAGCTGAAACTGGCTTCTGGCTGCACATCCGAATTTCTGGTGCCCGTGCATGACAAACGGGCGTTTTGTGAAGGAAATGACGTCATTTCGGTGTGACACGTTTGCATAAATGTACAATACTATACTTTCAGACGCAAACGCCATTGCCTCATCATCCACTGCGCATCCAATGTCCGCAGTCAACTTCGGCGGCGCCCATTTCGTGCCGTCCGTGCAGAAACGCAGCGACACGACGATCATCGTTGAAAACGGTCGGCCTTTTTTCACTTTGCTTGTTTGAGTCGTGCTGAAACTAAAGCGGCATTCATGCAACAGTATTTAGTGACGTGACGCGTAGCTAAGTGCTTCATGAATGCTCCGTAACGTGTGTTCGTTGAAACCTGTCACCTTTTCCTCGCAAAACACAGAGCATGCGAAACTTTAGCGAATGTAATGGCACGGGTTTGGTTGAAATCAGACGCCTCATTTGTGGCCAAATATGTTTTCTTGCAACTCCGATCCTGTTCTTTCTGTTTTCGCGTGCTCTGTATATTCTGCGAAAAATGACAAACGTAATATCGCTTCTTATTGGTTTTGCGATTCAATGCGCGCATATAGATATTAAAGCAGTTTCATGGAAGGCAGTGATGAGGCTTACACTTTCGTGGTATTATGTCGTGCACTCCACAATGAAACTGACTGAAACGAGCCAGTTTACTCTTCACAGCCAGCGGCACCTCCTCACCACCACCACCGCCCCACTTCGGCCGTGCCCAGTTCATCCTGTCCGTGCACAAGCGCCAAGACACGACGATCATGGTCGAGAACGGCCGCTACGTGCACACGTACGCGCGCTCACGGTCGATGTTGCACGATGGAAGCGCGTTCTTCTCGTGCGTCCGCTGCAGACGCGTGAACGTGAAACTGCACGAGAAACGACCGGTGCCGTTTGCGAAGGTGCCGACGACGACTTTTGGTTTTTTTAAACAAAGTTGTTTCATTTGCCGGATGTTGCACTTGCACTCGAACGGCAATAGTAAACCATATGGAATTCGGTGCATTCTGACATTTGAATATGGCTTAAATGATGGGGGCGCATCTATAGGGTAGGACTGCATCAGTGAACCCACACCGCACACCGACTGCTTATAATTAGCGTTCCTCAAAAAGTCATATACATCTAAACAGTTTTTTGATGATACCGAAAATTCGATCAGACACCTCAACACGCCTGAAAACGTCGGCTTTCTTGATTCACAAGGTTGCTGTTCCGGTGGCGAAGAACTTAATGACATCGCGCCCATGCATACCAGCGCAGCTTGCCCAACGCCCACCTTCTATAGCAGAAAAACTGCTTCCAACGTCGCAGCCCATGTGGTGGACAATAAAAAGTTGCGACACTGCCTTTCCCCAAGGGCGTTGGGTAAGGATAAAAAAGGGGGCAACAAACAACAAACAACAACAAACAACAACAACACGCCTGAAAACCCGAATTTGAAAAATGCTTTGTGAGAAATCTGCAGGTGCGCGACGGCGTCTTCCTGACCGATCCACTGGCTCGCGCGCATTTCTGCCTCGAGTTCGCGGAGCACGAGGCGAAGTCGACCGCCGAGTATTTCGCCGCGCGACAGATGTACTACAAGACGGTCGACAGTTTGAAACACGGCGGCGACGAGGCGCGTCCGTTGGAGGTGGCTGGAGAAGTTGTTATGTGTCCGCCGATTCACGGGTCTGGATGGCATGGCAACCTTATTGTCGTGCCCGGTCATCCTAGCGTCCTAGTCAGAATACCTCGCATTTTTCTCGGTTGTTTTGTTATGTTCTCACAAACAAACACACTGGCACCTGTGTGCTAGTGCGAACCGCCTTGTGTTGCAACAACAACGCCACAGTCGTCAAGTTCGAGCAAAAATTGTCCACTCAGACCATGAGATCTGTTCTGAGATACACCATTTCGGGCAGGTCTGCCTCTGGTGTCCGTCTCATAGACTGACGAACCGAGTGGTACACGGCGGTATGCGTCTGCCTGGCCTGGAACTGCAAACAGCGAACTTTTTTTTAATTCACAGTTTTGCATTTCTCTGTTTTTTTTTCAGACGTTCCGAACCTTGAGTGATCAATTAGCAACGGCGGTCACCGATAACTCCGATACGAGCACCGATCAAATCGAGAGGAAACGCTTTTGTCCGAACTACAAAGCAGCTCGGCGTACCTTTCAGCGGTCTCGGCAAAATCGAAACGGTAACTTTATTCGAAAGAAAAAGAGTGAGTGTGATTTTTAGAATCGCCTGCCACGGACAGTTGTCCCCACGCGTTTGCCCCTGCGACAGTTACAGTAATCCACCTGATGACTTAACGTCCAGGTCTGCTTAACGACTTGTCATACTTTATTGTTATCCGGTGTTTGCGACCACAATACCACACAATCAATTTATTGGAGAGCTTTCGACAGGAATTGCATTCACACACCTCACAGAGTTGCAAGTTATTTCCTTCACAAAGATAAATCGGAGATCTTTCAACGAATTCGGGACACTTTTGTCACGAGTCAACGTCACTCGCCAACGAATTAACACCCCACTTGAGTGTGGCATTCATGAAACAGTATTTACTGACGCATAGCTGTAGCTACGCGTCACGATATACTGCTTCATGAATGCACCTTTAAGACTGCGGCCGCCTGCGTTTGTCGTCGCCCAGTGCGTTCGCGAACTTTGGAGCGGCCGTGTTTGTCGACGGCACCGACGGGGCTGCGATCCGAATAAAAGACGGCCGGAACGTGTACACGTACCGACGAAAGGGCAAGTGGCCCGATCAACATGGCGCCGCGACGTTTCAGTGCGCCCGATGCGACCACGTGAATCGACAGAGCAGCGTCGCGAAGCGAGACGTGCCGAATGTGAAAGTGCTGGATGGAGTGCTGATCAGTGATCCGCTCGCGCGCGAACACTTTTGTCTCGAAGGTCATCAGTTGTTGTTGTTGTTGTTGTTGTTGTTGTTGTCTTTGGCGATTCTAGGCGATGTTTTCAGTCAGGGCTAACACAGAGAAGCGTACAGAACGCCGTCGAGTAGGGCGCCCATCCAGATTCCTCTGTCATTAAGTGCCGATACACCTCTCGGCGGGGCTCGATCCCCCGACCGTAAACACTCGTTTGTAGCGCAGTAATGTTGGTCAGTCACGAACACACGCACACATGCAGACGAACTCTAAATTATAGGGAATTAGCTGATTGGTTGGTTATGCATGCTTTCAGTGCAAACCAAACGCCGCCGCCCACAGCAACGCCTGCACAGAAAACATGCATCACGTGTGACCACCAGCCAATCAGCTGATTCCCTATATTTTAGTTCAGTTCAACAAACAAACTTTTCACTTCCTTCAGACTTCGGTGCTGCGCAGTTCGTGACGCCGAGAAACGACCCAGAACGCAGCGACCGAACGATCATTGTGGAAAATGGCGAATACGTGCACACGTACACATTAAAGAGAGTCAAGAACAATGGCATCATGATATTCGTCTGCATGCACTGTCATCGACTCTGTACGGAAACCAACAACAACAAGAATCGACTGGTGCCGATTACAACTGTCGCCGAGGGCATACTGACCACGGATCCGTTGGCGCGCGAGCATTTCTGCCTGGACGATTCGGAATCTAGAGCGATGTCGACGCCGGAATATGTGGCCGACAATTATCAGACCGTGCGCTATAATGGTTCGAAAGTCCTTATGACGTCCTCGAAATTTGTTTGCGTCAGCTGACGCAAACAGTCAAATTTTTTTGCGTCAGCCCAAATTATTTTTCGTCATTGACGCACGATTTTGCGTCAAAAAACCCTGTTCGAAATATAGTTGCCACGGTAACCGTAAAAACCGTAAAAATACGGGCGGTACGGTTTTACCGTACCGTACCGTGACCGTACCGTGCGATTTTAAAATTTCCAAACCGTACCGAAAACCGTACCGTCATCAAAATACAATTACCGTACCGTTGACCGTACCGTGGCAAAATTTTGGCAAACCGTACCGAAACCGTCGTATTTTTTCTAAAATTGACGGTTTGACCAAGCTTTTTTTGTGTGCGTGCGCTGTGTGTGGCGTGGCGTGCGTTTGATTTTTTGTTGGTATCATATAGGTTGCATGTCCCACGGATACATAAAAATTTTATTTGTTTTTTTGTGCCGTTGTAAAAATCAACGGCTTTCACATTACTTTTTTTAGTTTTTTTTGGTGTATACTAAAAAACTAAAATAAAACACGCGCTAATTAATAATTAATGACAATAAAACAGGTCATGAAGATCGATTGTGACTGTGAGAACACTAAACAAACAGCAGTTTTTACAAGATTTTAACTAAAATTCTGTGACTTTCAAAAAGCAAAATTTTGGTGGACACAAATTTGCAATTTTTAAACAGTAGAAACTGAAATAATATTGTTTAAAAAACATTTTTGTGCAAAAGCGGGCATAAAAACACAAATGGGATTGTGCAAATAAACGGGTATCGATTCCCGGCCAGTTCTGTAAAATAAAAAAATAAAGGGGCCTCTTCGGGTCAAACTTAGCGACTTTGAAAAATGAAGTTGTCAAACAATCAAGTCACGTTTAAACAAGTTTATGTCACGCAGAAAAAGTCTAACGGGAACGACTTCACTTTAACCAAGTTTAACTTAACTAACCGAGAACAAACGGGGGCAGCAATGTGATGTGGTAGATTTAGGTTTCGGTTGGGTCTTCCTGTACTCTTGCTATGGTGTAGGCAGATGGTGTAAGTTTGTGTTTTGTTTTTGTCCCACTGCCGCTTCCATTGCTTGTCTGACTGAACGAGAACGGCGACACAACAAAATAGCACAGAGAGAAACAAAAAGTGAAGCACAGTGCATTTTAAAACTTTTTAATTTTCAAACCGTAAAAATACGGTTTACCGCCCGTGTAAATTCAAAATCCACGGTAACCGTACCGAAACCGTACCGTGCGATTTTAAAATTTTTCAAACCGTACCGAAAACCGTACCGTTGAGCTTTTCAATTTACCGTACCGTACCGAAACCGTGAAAAAAAATGCGTCTCAAACCGTAAACCGTACCGTGACCAAAAAAGGCCTACCGTGGCAACTCTAGTTCGAAACTATTGTCTAGTCTTTGATGGTACTAGCAAATTGACCCGTGCCTACGGCACGGTTAGCTGATAAATACAACTATTATTTTTGAGTTGGTTTTCCCTTTTGACCTTGCCTACGACGCGGACTCAAAATGCATTGCATTTTGATTTTGAGCTGCTTTAACCGACTGTTGTTGATTTACCATAGAAGTGATCGCTTACCCTAGCCTAAGCCAGGCCTTTTAGAGTGTAAATGTCAAAAAGGCAACGCTTCTGAACAATTGTTGCAAAACGCCAACTTTCGTCTTGATAAGTTGCTTTTTTTCCTGGTTACTCTAACCTAAGCCAAGCCTTTTAAAGTTTAAATGACGAAAACTGCAAACTTTTCTAAATATTCGCTGCAAAACGGCCAGTTTTGTGTGGTATGTTTACTACTCTTACCTTTAACCCTAACGTTAGCCAAGGATTTTTGATAGAATGGAAATGACAAAACAGCAACATTTTACTGAATACCCGTAGCAAAGCTCACCTAAGCCAAGCCTTTTAAAGTTTAAATGACGAAAAATGCAAAACTTTTCTGAATATTCGCTGCAAAACGGCCACTTTTGTGTGGTATGTTTACTACTCTTACCTTTAACCCTCACCTTAGCCAAGGATTTTTGATAGAATGGAAATGACAAAACAGCAACATTTTACTGAATACCCGTAGCAAAGCTCCCGCTTTTGTTTTGAATGTTTACTTCTTTTTCCCGCTTACCCTAACCTAAGCCAGTTCTTATTGATCGAGTGCAACAAAAAGCAACACGTTTCTGAGTACCCACTGTGTAAAACGGTCGCTTTTGTTTTGTTATGTAGCTTTTCTATCCTAAGTGACGCATCTAT